>BLFK01000704.1:7253753-7273753 GCA_014634185.1 Astreopora myriophthalma
CCCGTGTTTTCTCTTTTCACAGACAAAGTGTAACCGCTGAAACTAGTTGTAATTTGAATGGTTTCAACAATGGACTGTTTTCGACATTTGCTGCAACATGTGTTCAACGCTTTGTTAAACTAAATGGTTGGAACGATTGAACAAGTCGTTCGAGGTTGATTGCTGAAAGAGTAAACATCCACGTAAACTGGTACTCCAGTTAAGAATCTCTTCCAACATTTTCCCGGCATCTTCAACTCTCGATTAATGAATGTTGGTCAAATGTTGCAACCCTTTAAGCAGCCTTAAGTAGTTTGAAATATGACTTTAATGAGTGTCTTTGGTTGCAGGCTTATCCTTTGCTTCAACGAGGACTTGAAATCAGAGAGACTGTTCTGGACCCAGACCACCCTCTTGTTGCACAATCCCTTCATCATCTCGCCTGCCTCAATGCACAGTGGAAAAAATTCAAGTAAGCAGGCAACAGAACCTTGTTATCTATTTACTGCTGAAAGTAGCGTTACGCCCAATCTGTAGCCATAAGCTCTAATGTGGAAGAGCTATCAGTAGTGTCGAAGAGAATCAAAGTAAGGCAACGAGACGTTCTGTCAGTGTTGCAAGGAATACATTGTAGTGACTGGTAAAGTGGATCGGTAACACAAGTGCAGCCGTTTTGAAAAATGAACGAAATTTGGTGTTAACTGCTGCAGGTTAGTGTGAAGCTATGAATGCTGTCAGCATCTCATCACATGGAAAGAATGGCAAACAGAAGCACGAAAACCTAAACGCATGTAAATTCTGTTAGACACCTATATATGCAAGTCACTGAGTAAAGCTGTAAACTGAGTTCTCACACCAGCCATGCACCACAAGCCAGGAATAACCCAATCAGAATTGGCATTTTGAACTCACACTTGATTTGAATTTTGAATTATTTATCTGAGGAACAGATGAGTGAAATGGTTCATGAAAGTTGAAGTAATGAACTTATTAATCGACTCATGAGAGGAACGCTTGATGTGTCTTGAGTGTAACACATCTACGGCTTTGTTCGATTACAGTGCAGCTGAAGCATTCTTCAAACAAGCCATAGAAATCAAGGAAAATGCCCTTGGAAAGAACCATCCTTCACTTGTTATGGTGAGATATTATAAACAATAAATAAATTTGAACGCATGCTTTTTAGTATATTTACGCTTGTTACTGGCTTTGAAGTCAATTGTGTGTTCAAATTTATGTGTTGTTGATTGGTAGAGTTATCAGTCACACTTTACTGCCCTTCCAACACTACATTGCCCACTTATGTTTCGTAACATTACAATGAATGGATTAACCTGTTTTCCTTTTTTTCCAGGATTTAGAGGGTTTGGCAGTTTTATACAGGAAGCATGAAAAGTAAAGAATAATTATTTCTCTTAATAATTCTTAGGTTGCATTTTTTTGGGACGAATCTGGAATAACAATGCTCGGAATGTTCGGTTTACCAGTTCTGTTTTCGGAATGAACATTCTTTTGGAAACCTTATTCCAGTTGTTGCCCTATTCCTTAACTGGAATAGGAATAGGCAAAATAGTCTGAAAACTTCGAACTTCATACTGTCAGAGGTTGATATCTGGTGAATTTTCAGAAATGCACACACTCAGCGCCAAAATTGTGTTTTGTACACTGTGTGGACAACAGATGGAATCATTTCCTTTAAAAAAATATTCATTGAAACTAATGAAAGTTAATCTCCTCTTTGAACTACATTGAACGACATGGAAGATTTTAACGGCTAATTCTCTTCACTTTTAGGTATTCTATGGCTGATTCTTTTCGTAAAAAGGCAGATGCAATCAAACAGAAAGTCAGCTTGTCAGTAAGTCTTACGATTTTCATATTTCATTACCTAACAGATAATCTTGATCGTATTACTACAGCAAGGTTTACGGTCGGTTATTTACCCAGGGAACTCACGTCACAGTGTTATTTAGTGACGCCCTGCTCAGTAACAGTAATCAGAACTTGCTTTAAATGTGTTACATTTGATTTTCAGTGGAGATCAGCAAGAGCTTGATATATTTGAAGAGCTTGCCATGATTACGTTTAACCCTCATAGTTTTGTTTGTTCTGGAATAACAGGAGTGTTTTGAGTCAACACACTGGAAAATAGGATACTGGTAAAAAATAGTTAGAGCCCTGTGGCACAGAGCAGTTTTCAGTTGAGTGTCGATGGTAATTCCACAGTTGCTTTGGTTTGGTTTTGGATTGTTCTGATTGGATCAAAAAAAGCTTGCCCAAATTCTTGAACTGATAACATGCACGACTAAAACGTTTGTTTTTTTACGACATTCAATGGAAAGCCTCTCTATTACTCAAGCAGTTATGCTGAAGTTGCCATTTTACTTCCAGGCAGATTTCACAGAACTGAAAAAGAAAACTTTACAGGTGGAAGAACTGGCGCAAGGATCACCAAGTCCTGAGTTAGCGCACTCGCTTAATGAGCTGGGAGTGTTGTATTTTCTTCAAAATATTCACGAGTAAGTTAGCGTTGCGAGCTTATTACCAAAAAGGCCAATTTCGATATATTAAAATTCACCCTTAGAGAGAATGCATCATCTTGAGGCTCCAAGGAAAACTCTCACACAGTTCCTTAGTTTATTCCTTAGAGTCTCAAAGTCATGTTCATTGTTGGAAGTTGAATTTTAAAGTATTGAAATGGGTCTGTTTTGTGGTAGTGGTGGTAATGCAATCGGCTTGTCTAAAAGTGATCTGCTGCAAATTTGTTTTCTCTTAAATTGCACCGTTGAGCTGTATGAGTAATTAAAAAGCCAGTACACCCTTCAGTCAACCACAAATCAAAGTCATGTAATTTATGGTTTTACCAGCCAATAGAGCAGGTTTTAAATGAGTGTCGAAAGTAATTACTTTGGTTTAAAAAAAATTTCAACCCAATCAGATGCAAAACTAAAACAAGCGCGACTTAGTCACTCTCCTTTTTCTCACGCTTGGCGCCGGCTGCGTTTAATGCAGATAAACTCAGCTGGTGCCAATGCAGAAAAGTGACTGACCAAGTCAAATTATTTTCAGGTTTGCATCTGATTGGTTAGAAGTTCACGCAAGTGTTCTTGGTCCGGTCATAGAGCAGTGCAAAACCAAAGCCAAAGCAATTATGTAATTACTTCCAACACTCACTTGTAAAACTGGTCTAAACATGAAGTCAATGATGTGATTTGTCTTACTTTAAAACAGAGATGCCAGGTCATTTTTTCAGAGGTCTTTGGAGATGCGCGAGTCTCTGCTTGGTCCAGACCACCCAGATGTGGCCCAGTCCCTTCACAACTTAGCAGCCTTGTATAATGACCAAAAGATGTAAGTAGGAACTCGTTTCTTGCAAAGTGGGCAAAATAAAATTACTGATAAGTTTCCTGGAGCTGCATAGTATGAAACACAACAGGAAAATCTGCCCGCCAAAGAGCGTACAATTTTTCCATATTTCTGTCCAGGCGTTTTCACAGATCAGGCTATTTTTAGATTGATTTTCCTGCGACCCTTTCTAGCCAATGGTGAGTCTTGCATACTTCATTATTATCCTTGGACTTGGGAGTACCCACTCTTGCCTACCAGAATTGAGCTTTTGCCTGAAAGGCGTCAAAATAGCTTGGTCCGTGAAAATGCCTTGATATAGACCCAATACTGGTTATATGTGAGTTCGAGTCTTTCACTAGCTTGTTTTAAAGTCTCTTATATCCTCTTATTTGAGCTGAATCTTGTATTTGGGCATTACTTTAGTCCTGTTGACATTGTCGTTTTGGGCTTAAACAGGCTTGACAAAGCGGAACCCCTCTACGTCAGGGCTTATCAAATTCGTTTGAAGGTAAGTAGGTAGCATTTACATTTGTTACTGATTACAATTTTATGAAGTAATAGTCTTGTGTTATTTTCCTCTACAGGCCTTTCAGCCGCATCATGGAAGTATTGCATCCACTATCAAACATCTGGCAGTATTGTACAAAAAACAAGTATGAAAACAGGGTTTCTTTCACTGACCTCATTCATTCTTAAAAGTAGTTTATTCTCAATGTGATTTATGAAGGGTTTCCTCGAATTCCTCTGAAAAATTACGGTTAGGAAAAGGTGAGCGAAAATATTTTGACGTTTGAGGTAAATTGTCATCTCAATATGTTTTTTGTTGACAGGGTAAATACGCAGAGGCGGAACCTCTATACAGGTGAATACGAGCTTATTCCTGATCTGAGGCTATTAACCGCCACAGCCCTCATTCATTTACCAGGCTGAAGACTCAGTCCATCTCATTTATTTCAAATGGCAAGAATGCCACCGCATCACATTTCAGTCCTTAAACAGTGTAGGAAGTTTGTCACCATACAGAGTCTGTCACCAGTCTCCTCTAGCAGAGCATCTCCGGTCATGTTCGTCTAGTGGTAAAAGAAGTATATTTCGCATAAGAGTTGGTCTGGGGTAGGAACAATTAGCTCTGTTCTTTTGTTGTTCCTGTAGGCATGCCCTGGAAATACGAGAGACGACTTTTGGTAAATCTCACCCAAGTGTTGCCACTTGTCTCAACAATCTTGCTGTTGTGTTATGTCTCCAGGTAAATTGAGCATTTGAAAATTGCAGATTCCCGGCCGCTCTCGACAACTGGCCTCATTTCACTGGATCGATAGGGAACGCAGCTCTGTTGTGTTCAGAGTTAGGGTCTATTTGTACGTTGCATGTTTTGGGGGGTCTGTCGTCCTCTGAGTAAATCCAGAGAACCGTTGTGATAGCTTCGTAAACTAAAGAAAGGAAAAGCTTTGAAAATAGGCCTCTTCATGGCTTATGATGCCATCTTGGTTGGGGGTCAAACACATGTGAAATATATCCGACTTAAGCTAACTTAAAACACCTGTAACGCCACCACTGTCACTTCTAATTTTGCTGCAATTTGCATAATTTTGATCAGAAGGGTTTGTCACTAATGAAATCTTTAAAATTCGTTTATGTTCATTGTTGCCTGAATAAGTTGCCATCTAGATAGTTTCGATGTCAAAGTGCTGCCTCTGTAGGGGACAGGTTAGGGGGCAGGTACACAGGTTCAAAGTCGGCCAAAATCTCACCTATTTACCGTAGTTTTAGTCCGTCTTGCTCTACCCAACAAAGATGGCGTCGTGAACACCGAAAATGAGTTGGGGGAGGAGTGAGGATGATTGTTTTATTCCATACCATATCCCACATGGTGGTGGGTGTGTGCTAATTGACAATCATATTGGTTTGATTAACAGAACAGACAGTCGGAGGCGTTACCACTGTATGAACGAGCGCTGCAAATTTACGAAGACACGCTTGGTGGATCACATCCTCGAGTGGCCGAGACTCTTGTCAACCTTGCCAAGTTGTCTTATGACCAGGTAAATACCTGCGTTTCTTTCTA
Organism: Astreopora myriophthalma; assembly: GCA_014634185.1. Taxonomy (NCBI): domain Eukaryota; kingdom Metazoa; phylum Cnidaria; class Anthozoa; order Scleractinia; family Acroporidae; genus Astreopora; species Astreopora myriophthalma. The sequence goes on from BLFK01000704.1 coordinate 7,259,146, forward strand.
TTCTGGTAAAATACTATTTTAATTATGGTGGCGTTCATGGTCTAAGAATGCCTGAAATGTAAGGAAAATCACCATACCAGCAAAGTCCCTCGTTTTTATGTTTTTTTTTTTGTTTTTTGTTTTGTTTTGTTTTTTTTCCGGCTGGCTCGCGTAGTCTGCTTTTGAGAGGTGTTGACATTGAAAACATTTGCGCTGACTTTGTGCACCAAGGGGTGCACTGGGTAAGATGGAATGCCTAACGACCAGGCAGCCTCCATAGACATGTCATTTGCAGACATGTCATTTCATTCTTACAGAGTTATTTTGGAAGGCCTGGGAGGAAGTGTTAGTTCAAAATGGCCGCAAAAATATGGCCTCTTTGTGCCCAACTTCACTTAATTTTGGAGTCCTTTAATTCATTAAAAACGCTGAAAGAGATCACGTTTGGTCGTCGAAAACTTGGAGTCATCTAATTAATCTGAGGCTACAGTCAGTAGGTTGAAATCGGCAAAATTTTACTTTTGGAAGGCTCAAGTCGTCATCTTACTAGCTCTTACCACTGCTATTACCTAGCTAGCATTGTCTTAAGAAAGCTAAGTTTATTAATGTAAAGGCATTACTCCCTGAACAACGTTGGTCGTGGAGCAGCCGTAGGAAAGTGCATTGAGAAGAGCGTCAAGGACCAAGCCAAGCATGTAATGTAATTTTCATACACTTTTGCAAATGCAGGGATGTAGGGCGTTGTGGTCTGTGTGTGGTGATTAAAAATTAATCAAGTTGTTTTCTACTTTGCCATCAGAATTCACCCGAAAAGGCGGCCCAGTTGTACAAGCGAGCAAACGATATCAGAGAACGTGGACCACACCTTGGCCTGTCTCGGCGCTCGTCCCTGAGTGTGCTCAGTAATGGTAGTGTCAGAGGACATTCACTGAGTCCCCAAGCAAATGACAGTGTGTCCAGAGTGATGTTAATGTGAATTATTCAAGGATGTGATTCATTAAAGCAACATTTCTGGTTAGAATTTCCGAAATCGTATCCGGTATAGACCTCTGTAGCTCTGTCAGTCTGCAATTGGCAATCATTCCACAGGGCACGGTCACGTGGTCTATTGGAGAAGCGAACAACAAAGCTACAGAAGTCTATTGCGAGATATAACTTTTAAAGTTTATTTGTAAAAGTGAACGAATTTCGATACTGAAAGTCTTAGAGGAGACGCACATTTCAACTTGTTGGTGATCGTCAACTTAAGGTGAGAATGGGCACATCAGACCTCTTGTAGAATTTATTACTCGAGACTACAAACCACAGGCTTAACTTCGAACACGCTCAAAACAGGATGAAATTGTATTGTAGATAATCAAATGGAAGGATAACTTGAATCATATTGAAGCAACGAGAATCAAAGCCAATCACAGGAAACGAAGAGTTGAGCGAGCGATTAAGTGTTTGAGCGGTTCAACTGGGAAATTAAAAAAAAAACTAGTTTACGAACGACTACACAACGAATACACTGACAAGAAAAAAACTGAAGAACCGAAAACTACTTACAGATTTTATGCCAAGTCCGTAAAGAAGTGAAAATATAAAAACTTGAACGATGCCGAATGTCTTGGAATCGACGAATTACGTGCCAAAACAGTTCGAGCACATGGTCAGGCCAGACCGAGATGCCTAGTGAGCTTGAAACAATGTCCACTAGCCTCAGTTACCAAACGTGGGTAACGCAACAAGTAACGTAATCAACATTTTGACCACAACACCTCTCTTATGGGTGCCATGCACGGGGGACACATTGCGGGAAGACAGTTTCCTTCTTGTGGGCTCACTCTATACGGGAACTTAGAGTCGTGCTTACATTGGACTCTCGATTGTCATTACAATCGGGACGTTTGCCAACGGTCTGTTTTAGTTGCCTTCTTGTATTAGAAGGCAATTAAATGCATGGTGGGGATAGTAATTCCATTGGCTGGTCTCAAGTGCCCCTTTGAGATAAAGTGAAATGGCGCTTAGTACCCCATGTTTCAGAGAGTTTTCTTGGGCGGTTTCCGGTTCTCTAACACGACCAACAACAGCAACTTTGTTATTAACCCATAGCCCACAAAAAGAACTAACATATAAATGTTGGGTGTACTGGCCAACTCAAATAGCCTTAGAGTTAGAAATGCCAGGCAGCCAGTTAAAGGGCCTGACTTTTTTCAGGCTTCTCTATGCAATTGCTAAAATTGCGTTCGCAACTGAGAGGATCATAGCTTCACTTGATTTCTTATCTGCAGTTCAACATGTGATCCATTTCATATATCATTTGAGTCATTAAAGGGCCAGTGTCACGATAATGTTTATGTGCTTACCCACGCACATAGACTTTTATTTTGCATCTCCATATGAATATCTTAATTAAGCTATGTAAAGTTTTTTTTTAATGCTCATTCTCTCTTCCTTTCTTCGGCCGTTTTCCTTAATTTGCCTTTGAAAGATGTGAAGCAAAATTCCTCTTGAGCCAAATCTTGTCCCTCCTCTCGAAGACATTAGATTTCTCCAGGATATTAACCCATGCCTTCTTAATCAGTTTCCTGTTCAAATCTTCCAAAAGAAGACGAAATGGCTCTTCAGAGACCTTATCTTGCACAAACCTGATTGGGTCGACCAGAAAGGATTGCTCTCACCGAAAACGACTTTGTAAAGCGTTTGATCACATCAAATCAAATAACTGCACATGCGCAGCAGAGTGACACAGGGTCGTTAACAGAAGAGAGGTTTTAGGTGTTATTGTGACTTGCAGTACCCACGGTGGTGGATCAACATATTTGATGCAGTAGAAGATAGTCCAAGTTGATGTAGGAAGATAGTCGGGGGTTTATGTCAACATGATATGCAATTTCACCTACTTCCTCTATTTGGTATATACCACACAAGGGAGTAGTACCTTTCATGCGTTCTGATTGGTGAACTCAGAGGTGATTAGGAAGTTACTATTCACCTCCGAGCAACCAAAGAAAATTCCCGAGCACTTTGTCAGTAACTTTTGAGAAATAAAGTAATTTTTTGTCCGTTAGTTATTCAACTTGGGTGGTATATACTAAAACAATTCACCCCAGAAGACTGGAAAGTGGTGGATATTTACCGCCACTTTGGTGAATAATTAAAGGAAAAGAGGCCAGATTGTATTCAACTTGTATTCATAAAAACTGAATACATCTGTTTTGTTTGTAAGGTTTGTGATTTTTGGAGATAATAGAGAATATTTTATGCATCTGTGTATGCCCTCTATTCGAACAGACTTAAAAACCTGGTAAGGCAGATTATAATATAGAATGCATGTATACACATTAAAACTGAAGCATGTAAATATGAAGCCAATCAATAATTGTACATTAATTTTACTGCTTTGTAAATAGACAGATGCTTTTTATCAGATGCAAAATGTTTGAAGAGATTAAACACCTTTATTACATTGTAAATTGAAATACCCTTTTATCGGCTTTAAAATGAAAGTATTTTAAGTCAATTAAGTGGTAGCATTAGGGACGGACCATTTTATTTCTTTCTTTTTTTTCAGCATCAATAGACATAAATTTCACCTCTAGGCCGTGCGCATAGAATTAAGATATAGGATAAAAACCCACGACTTCCAGAGGGAAAAGAGAGACCGTCAATAAGGGAGGTGGGTGGGGAGCACAAAAGGGCCGAAACAGCTAACACTCCCATCTCTATGAAATAACACATTTGAGGGCCAAAGCGAAAATGATGAATGGTTCTTTTAGACTCTAGGGCGTATCCCCTTCCACCCGGGATGGGTTTTCTCCATGTAAACACAGCCTTAGAAGCTTTTGAAAAGCATCCAGTCTTGACAGCTTAAAGCAAGCAGCAGGCTTTTGTGAAAAGTCTGCGTGGGAACTGGATAGAGACTTGTCATCTCGCACATTTCGCCCGATAGTGCTTGCTTGTTTGCTGTTGTTGTTTGTCAGGTATATAACACAATGGTGTTAAGAGAAATAATTGCAGTCAAATATCCCTAAGGAATGATTTCTCATCCAAACTTTCGTGCAGTCGAAAGGAAAAAAACAAATAGTCTAGACAAGATCGTAGTTTTTCACAATTAATTAATTTTGCCCGAAATGGGCCAAAATATGACAAAATTTAAAAATGGTAAAATTGCATGAAAACGAGGTCTAATAGTCCTATAATGGACTTTTCCTGTTCGCTTAAAGGGGCTCTGTCACAATATTTTGAGGTATTTTCATCATCGACAAATTTACCTTAAAACTGAAGGAAACCTGAAAATAATGCTTTACAAAGGTGGAAAAACACCAAAGAGAGAATAATAAACCAGAAAGGAACAAGGATGGTTAAGGATGGAGAAGATTGACACGGATTACAAACAACAAAAATTGAAAAGTTTAGCTAAACTTTTCAAACCCATTTAACCGTGACATAGCTCCTTTAAGGCCTCTAATTTAATTTCAAGCAAGAAAACAAGACCTCAAGGCCCTGGAAGCAACGTTTTGGCCACAAATAAAAAGGCAGTGAAATTGGCCATTTTCGGCCATTTTGCTAAGGGGTTAACCTTACCATTTTGCCCGAAATGGGCCAAAATATGACAAAATTTAAAAATGGTAAAATTGCATGAAAACGAGGTCTAATAGTCCTATAATGGACTTTTCCTGTTCGCTTAAGGCCTCTAATTTAATTTTAAGCAAGAAAACAAGACCTCAAGGCCCTGGAAGCAACGTTTTGGCCACAAATAAAAAGGCAGTGAAATTGGCCATTTTCGGCCATTTTGCTAAGGGGTTAACCTTACCATTTTGCCCGAAATGGGCCAAAATATGACAAAATTTAAAAATGGTAAAATTGCATGAAAACGAGGTCTAATAGTCCTATAATGGACTTTTCCTGTTCGCTTAAGGCCTCTAATTTAATTTTAAGCAAGAAAACAAGACCTCAAGGCCCTGGAAGCAACGTTTTGGCCACAAATAAAAAGGCAGTGAAATTGGCCATTTTCGGCCATTTTGCTAAGGGGTTAACCTTACCATTTTGCCCGAAATGGGCCAAAATATGACAAAATTTAAAAATGGTAAAATTGCATGAAAACGAGGTCTAATAGTCCTATAATGGACTTTTCCTGTTCGCTTAAGGCCTCTAATTTAATTTTAAGCAAGAAAACAAGACCTCAAGGCCCTGGAAGCAACGTTTTGGCCACAAATAAAAAGGCAGTGAAATTGGCCATTTTCGGCCATTTTGCTAAGGGGTTAACCTTACCATTTTGCCCGAAATGGGCCAAAATATGACAAAATTTAAAAATGGTAAAATTGCATGAAAACGAGGTCTAATAGTCCTATAATGGACTTTTCCTGTTCGCTTAAGGCCTCTAATTTAATTTTAAGCAAGAAAACAAGACCTCAAGGCCCTGGAAGCAACGTTTTGGCCACAAATAAAAAGGCAGTGAAATTGGCCATTTTCGGCCATTTTGCTAAGGGGTTAACCTTACCATTTTGCCCGAAATGGGCCAAAATATGACAAAATTTAAAAATGGTAAAATTGCATGAAAACGAGGTCTAATAGTCCTATAATGGACTTTTCCTGTTCGCTTAAGGCCTCTAATTTAATTTTAAGCAAGAAAACAAGACCTCAAGGCCCTGGAAGCAACGTTTTGGCCACAAATAAAAAGGCAGTGAAATTGGCCATTTTCGGCCATTTTGCTAAGGGGTTAACCTTACCATTTTGCCCGAAATGGGCCAAAATATGACAAAATTTAAAAATGGTAAAATTGCATGAAAACGAGGTCTAATAGTCCTATAATGGACTTTTCCTGTTCGCTTAAGGCCTCTAATTTAATTTTAAGCAAGAAAACAAGACCTCAAGGCCCTGGAAGCAACGTTTTGGCCACAAATAAAAAGGCAGTGAAATTGGCCATTTTCGGCCATTTTGCTAAGGGGTTAACCTTACCATTTTGCCCGAAATGGGCCAAAATATGACAAAATTTAAAAATGGTAAAATTGCATGAAAACGAGGTCTAATAGTCCTATAATGGACTTTTCCTGTTCGCTTAAGGCCTCTAATTTAATTTTAAGCAAGAAAACAAGACCTCAAGGCCCTGGAAGCAACGTTTTGGCCACAAATAAAAAGGCAGTGAAATTGGCCATTTTCGGCCATTTTGCTAAGGGGTTAACCTTACCATTTTGCCCGAAATGGGCCAAAATATGACAAAATTTAAAAATGGTAAAATTGCATGAAAACGAGGTCTAATAGTCCTATAATGGACTTTTCCTGTTCGCTTAAGGCCTCTAATTTAATTTTAAGCAAGAAAACAAGACCTCAAGGCCCTGGAAGCAACGTTTTGGCCACAAATAAAAAGGCAGTGAAATTGGCCATTTTCGGCCATTTTGCTAAGGGGTTAACCTTACCCTTTTGCCCGAAATGGGCCAAAATATGACAAAATTTAAAAATGGTAAAATTGCATGAAAACGAGGTCTAATAGTCCTATAATGGACTTTTCCTGTTCGCTTAAGGCCTCTAATTTAATTTTAAGCAAGAAAACAAGACCTCAAGGCCCTGGAAGCAACGTTTTGGCCACAAATAAAAAGGCAGTGAAATTGGCCATTTTCGGCCATTTTGCTAAGGGGTTAACCTTACCCTTTTGCCCGAAATGGGCCAAAAGATGACAAAATTTAAAAATGGTAAAATTGCATGAAAACGAGGTCTAATAGTCCTATAATGGACTTTTCCTGTTCGCTTAAGGCCTCTAATTTAATTTCAAGCAAGAGAACAAGACCTGAGGGCCATGGAAAACAAAGTCTGGGATCCTTGGAGGCGACGTTTTGGCCATAAATAAAAAGGCAGTGAAATTGGCCATTTTCGGCCATTTTGTTAAGGGGGTACCGTTAGCATGTAGCCCGAAATCAGCAAAAAGATGACCAAACTTCAAGAGTGGGGAAACTCTATGAAAACGAGGTCTAATAGCCCTATAATGCACTTTTCCCAATTGCTTAAGGCCTATAGTCCAATTTGAGATAAAAAGCACATCGTTAGACCGGTTACTGGAAAAGTTTTGGCCATAAACACAAATGCAGTAAAATCTACTATTTTCGGACATTTTGCAAAGGGGGTACCCTTAGCATTTAGCCCGAAATGAGCAAAAAGATGACCACATTTCAAGAGTGTGAAATTTCATGAAAACGAGGTCTAATAGCCCTATATTGCACTTTTCCCAATTGTTTAAGGCCTCTAGTTCAATTTAAGATAAAAAGCTCGTTTTCTTTCTTGCTTTGCAATTATGTTCAGGTGTAGCTGTGAGTTATGTGTGCTTATAAATGCTAACCCAGGTTAACGTTAAAACAGAGTTCTGAAGACAGACAGTACGCAGAAAGAAAATTGGAAATGCATTCATTCACAACACTATAATCTACATTTTCACATGATTTCACTTTTTGTGATAACATAATTTGATATCACTCACAACATTGATCCCATAATATGTTAAAGTGCCTATAACCTACTTTTTTTCTTTCTCAAGATAATCTACAGGTTACCTAAAGACGTTCTGCGAAAAAAAATTGAAATTTGCTTAAGACCCGATTCTTTTACAATTTTTGAAAGCTCTATATTTTTTGTGATGTCATGTGACAGAAGAATGTCATGCGACATTAAAGAATGCACCTTTCCTGCTTTTTTTACGATAGAGAGAGAAACTGGAAGTGTTTTGAGGTCGTTGTCACAATTTCGAGCTGTCCACGATCTCATCAATTGAAGAGAGTTTATCTTAAACTCGGAAAACTCACCTAGTTTACTTGAAGTCAAAACCACGTGTTCCTTAACCTACGTACATCACAGTACTATTTTGACCAAGAAGAATCGAGAGTAGACTACGGTAAATGGTAAGACAAAATGGTGGCAAATTTCAATTTTTTTCTATAGTTTCATTTTTAAATTGTGTTTTGAGCAAATCACTTTTGTTTTTTCTGCGAAACACATCTAAGAGATGGGTAGATTAAGGTGATAAAAATGTTATAGGCACTTATGTTAGCATAGGTGATTGTATCTAGTAAACAATGAGCTCTCAATGGTAATATTGATGCAATCAGTCCTCAGTAACTAGTTTTTCTGTTATCTGTTCTTTTCGTTGTGGCTCTCATTGAATATATTTCAGCTTTGATCAAGCAAAGTAACTGTATTTCATAAGAGGCCCTGATCAGTCTACCTCTTGTGCTCAGTGAGAATTAAAATGATGGAGAAATGCTTCTAAGAAGCTGAAGTCTAAACATAAATTTTGTTGTGTATTTAAGTACAAGTTTGTTTTGACAAAGTGAAATAAAAATGTGCAAACACGGCTTTCTGAAAACAAAATTAATGATTGTGTGATTACCATACTACAAAAGCACTTTCCATGATGCATCAATAAATCTAATCAGTCTGTGCATGCAATAACTGACGAATTCAAATTCCTTCAAACAATAAAATACTCATTGCAAAACTTACATAATTATTGTGTGTGGGTTTTCTTAGAGTAACCACAACAAAATTAAAACTCTAAATTAACTAAACTTTGTGAAGGGTAAGGACTTCGTTTTTGAATTAGCCTCCCAAGTGTGTAATAATTTCTGGTCGGAAATAATGCACACCTGCTTTGTCTGTACATTTACCAACTTCTCCCTCGTTTGCTCTGGCAGATATTGTGCTCATTTTAAGGCTTCCTTTCTTATTAGGTTCACCAAATTGGTAGGAGGAATACTGGTAACTATAGATTGTTTTTGGCACCATCCCCAATAGTTAAAATTGAATAAGTTTCTGTTCATCTGGTTTCTATCCACTCCCCTTCAAGGCAATCTCTGAGGTGTTCATCAAATTGCTGAACAAACAAAGAATCTTCCACTTTGGTGACAATTCTGAGAAGCTGTGCATTTACATCCACAACCGCTTCAACTAAAAGACATTGTCCTGAAACCTGACAAGAAATGAAGTGACATTAAATGAATGTGTACAAATTTAATGATTATAGTTTGAGCCTGAACAGCTTAATCAACCATTGAAACATGCTGTGTCCTAGGGTGGGGCTGCATATTCTTTTGGAGGGAAGGAGAGGGGGGGGTTACACCTCCTGTTTCATGTACTCATCCTCGCCTCCAAGTCTTGTGCTTTGCCCCCCCCCCCCCTCTTTGTCAAAATGTTCCTTCTTCTCCTGCCTCCACCTCAATAGAGATCTCCTTTCCCACCCCTTTCAGTCCCATATTCAGGATACTTCTCATCCCCTTCCTCCCAGGTTCTTTTGTGTTGTTTACCCCACTCTCATCACAAGCTTGCATACTTCACATGAGTTATTCTCTTATCATAATTTGTGTCATTGTATTGTACCCTGGAGCGAGGCCACACGAGGGGATTGCAACATTTCATGTGGCAACTGATCAAATCCCCCTCCATTGGGAAACCCAAATTACTCACAATCCCCATCCTGTGAAAACCTTAGGCATAGGGACACTAAAATCCCCTGGCAGGGGGCATGTTAGGTCATCAAAACCCCCTCAGTACACAAAGATCCCATCCTCGGGAGAGTTAAACAATTATTTAAGTGCACAAAATCTCTTGTTTCTTACTGTACCTGTTGTGCATAAAAGAAATATCTCTGAATGGGTTGTCCAGGAGCACTGCTGGCCATTAAGGCAACCTGGTTTTTCAACAAACTCTGTTGAAGTTGTTCAGAGTTGGAGGGAAGTCTGACCATGGTTACCTCCCAACTGGAGCTGTTGGTGTGAAACATATTATTTACAATAGGCCATTTCCAAATTGCTGTTTGCCTCTGGTTCAAAGCGAGTCTTGGTGCTAAACCATTCAAATGATAATGAAATTGATTTGCATGAAAATACACAACTCATTTGCATTTGAATGGTTGTGCACCAAGACTTGCTTTGAACCAGAGGCAAACAGCAATTCGGAAATGGCCTATTCTAAGCACCTTGTTCCAAAATGACCACCATTTTAATGTTCTTGTGTTTTCGTCCAAATTCTCCACGGACAGTGCCTCCTTTTGCTACTGTGCACATCCAAAAGTATATTGTCTTAGAAACCCTAGACCTAACCTCCAGGGCTGAGTTGTTCAAAGCACGATTAGTGCTAAACAGGGATTAAATACCATGACAACCAATAGGTTTTAATTGAACTTAACCCAGGGTTTATAGCGCTAACCCTGTTTCAAACAACTCGGCCCAGGACTACTCGAATATAAAAAAAAGCCTGGGGTTACCAGGCTCGCAGTGCACTTTAAGGAGATAAAACTGCTTCAATGTGACCACCAATTTTCCTTTTGTATCCCAATAGTCCTTGCCAAGATCTGCTTTTCGCACATAGTCATAACATCAACTTCAAAAACTCATTAATAATTCATGAGCCTAACAGCCTATCAAGTCAGTGATAAAACGTCACGTGCATGAGCTTTATACCCGATAAAACACTCCTGGTTAGTATTCTTTATATAAAGAATACTAATAAGGCATAGCTTGTTTTTCTTGTATGCTAATAATTTTCCTTGCAAAGTCTGAACCATTGTTCAGACTCCAGAGGGACATGCTTTTTGTGGAATGTTTTTGAAGCTGTTCAAAAAACTTGCAGCACGTGTTTTATCGCGTCAAAAACCACTTGGCTACGCCTCGTGGTTTTAAACCCGATAAAACACTCCTGCTCGTTTTTTAAACATTACTTAAAACACAATAAGGAGGCACTGTATTTGAAAACAATTTACAAAGGAGTAGCGGTACATGTATGCTTGTAAACCCAGCCCCATCAAAATGTAACAGCAGCTGATGATTTTGCTACAATTTCTTAAACTTAATAGGGTGCTTTCTCTTGGACCTTTTTTTGGAATAGGAATTGATCAGAATATTTTTGGGACCTACTGCCGATACATGCTCTTTCAGAGGACCTTAAATTCCATTCATTGCATAAATTGTACAGAGGAATACACTTAGGAATAAACAGAATATTCATAACAGATTGCAACATTATAAAAAACACAAGCTGTAATCATTCAGGGCACTTCAGCCTAGTACTCTATTATCTTGCCTACTACAGTATTTACAAAACATTTTGGCCACACACTGTGCTACATTGACTTGTACTAACATTAATTTTTCTGAACAGTCATGCAGTCTCTAGACTCTATAACCATTCTCGTGCCTGTTCAAATACCTGTGGTAGAGAAAAGGCTTTCTTTAAAAAAACAATTCCATGAATAATCATTACCGGCGGGGGTTCACCTTTTTGGAAGGGATTTCCACTTTTGTTCAAACTGGGCGGGGCTCAAGGAAGGATGTTCAGCCAGCTCAAGGATGTGATCCTTTATTCTGCCATCATGAAGCTGATCACTAGTGATTTCCTCCCCCTAAAATGTTTTAACATATTGAGTGACTGAGTCTGAAAAGGTTATTAAGAACCAGTCATTTAAGCGAGAAAATTAAAACAAAACACATGTGAATAAAGAATTGGAATTAGCAGTGGCGTCACCACAGAGTGGCTATTTGCCAACTAAAACCAAATGACTGGTCTCTAAGATGTCTAATGAGCTGTATCAGGGATTTTTGACAGGGTGAAAAATAAATTACTAAGTGGCATCTTCAGTGAAGATCACAGAACAAAATATTATTATTTAATTTGCCAGTTGGAAAAGTTATTAGAAATATGCTGCATATTTAGGTCATAATTCTCAGTTTACCAGCAGATTTCCAACAGCAACATGACGTTCTGATGACACATTTTCTTCATCTCCTTGTAACACTTCTCTTTGGTAAGAGCTGGGTATTTCTTCCTCTGTGAGTGAAAGATAAAATTAAATTGGACAGGATAGAGCTTCATTTGAAGGACACCCAAATTGCAAAACCATGTCTCTTTTTTCCTTTCTAACAATATACAAACATTTCTGCATTCTGTTTGGCAGAGAGGATAAGAACTAGTCTCAGAATGTGCAAAAAACAAACAAACAAACAAACAATCAAAAAGAAAGAAAATGCCCGAGTGGTTGGGTAGGAATAATGAGATGGTGAACAACTGATTTGGATGCATCTTTGTCATTTTTTTTCATCTTCTCAGAGTTATTTGCAGAATTGGTTGCCAACTTTTCTCCCTGTTTCACGTAACATGTTGATTTTGTTGCATTGTGTACAGGTAACGTACTTACTGACTGAGTGGGAGGGCTGGATGGGAAAATACTATCATGCCATGACCGAGAGCCAAATATTTTCCTGTCCGGCCCAACCTCACTCAGTCAATAAGTGTTTTATCATATGGCCTATTTAGACTATCTACGAGCACTCAGAACATGTAGATTTCATTTAAAAAAAAAAAAAAATATATATATATATATATATATGAATTTTCACAGAAAATTATCTAAAATGTTGTTTCTATTTCCCATCTGGTTGTAACTTAAAATTGGATGGTTCGATGAGACAAAACCTCTAAAATCGTATTGCTCTAGGCCATATGGCTTTTCGAGATGCATGCACTCATGCTAAATGGGTACACTAGTTTACAATGACAGCACGCGTGAGGCCATACAGGTCAGATGATAATATGAAGTATGTTACACTAGTGGAGGTACATGTGAAATGGTTGGTAATTTTGACAGACCTTTGTCCACACTTGAATAATAAACTTGGCCGTCTACAGATCTTTGACCAACTGAGAAATGACAGTCATTTAAAATTCATCTTAATCTTCGTCTTAATGATACACTGCATAAAGAAAATCCTCACCACTTGGTGCTTTTTGTGTGTATGGTTGCCCTTTGATGTATGGAATGGTTTGCGTAATAAAGTGAACTGATGGCTCTCCATACACCACAGACAGTGTGTTGAATTCTTCAAACAGGGGTGTCTGCCAGGAAACAATATAACAAAATGGAGACCTCTAGCAAATTATTACATACATGACTAGCCCTTCCCATCCCATTCAAGGATATTTTTTTAAATGCACAAAATTAATTGTTCAACCTTTAATGCCGAATTTCAAACTGCAGCTTACCCATTGAGTTATTGTTTTAAGATAAATGAAACCTGCTGATCCGTTATGTGCCCCTTACCATTGCCATAATCTCCTTGCTAATAAAAGCTCCCTATTGACTGCTCCCTAATACAGAGCAAGCCATGTGCAACCAAACTTACGGAAGTCCTGCACTGGTTTAGGTAGTACTATGAAATTTATGGTGCATGTATGTATATATTGTAGCGAAGAAAGAAATTTAGGTTTCAACCCAGTTTGATTCTCAGTTCACCTTGTCTCTTAACTAAGGTAAGGATAGAGAGAAAGAAAAGTGAGAATCAAACTAGGTTACATTTCAATCTGTGAATTTCACTTCAAACTACAATACCAAGCAGCGCCTTTAATAAAAGCTCTTTATTTCAATGGAACAGTATATGACACTGATCTATCGGTTTTAGGGTTAGGATCCATAGTTTCTATTGTATTTATGTTTGGATCAATTGTTTTCTGAAGCAATTTCAAAAGCAATAACATTGTAATAGCTGTCTATTATATCTCTTAGCAAATACGCACGCTATGATGGGCCAATTTAGCTGGCTCTATTCTACAGCATGGCCCACTAAATTTCAGAGAGTGCTTTCCTGTTCGATTTGTTACCAACAGAAATAACAAATATCTTACAAACCTCATTTTCTCAGGCCATATTTTAAGTTACCACTCGTTTTTTCCAGTTTAATTCACGACCCTCCTTGTGCTTCGCAATCGGGCTGTAAATTGAACTGGAAAAAAACACAGGCTGTAACTTGCAGTACGGCACTCGAACTCAGTTAGTAAGAAGTAGTACTGACATAATTGGAAAACTGGCTTCACCTTAAGTTTTTAACTCTGGTATAAACTGTATTCAGAAATGATATACAGTGTACACTGTGCACAATTTCTTAGAGCCACTGACAATACATGACTCTTTTGTCTTTCTTTTGTGAAAATTAGCCTACCAAACCTCTTTAGCATGTCTTGCATTGAAAAGAATTTTTGCTCTAAAATGAGCCTTGGAGGTGTAATTTAAATGAACACAAAAGAAAAATACAAAAAAAAATTGGATGCCATTTTTTAACAAAGTTTGTGACACTGCCACTCATGTGCATTTAATACAAACATTAGGTAAATGACCTCACATTCAATGAATAGCCTATAATTAATGAGCAATGTAAAAATAATAAACTTTGTTTCTTACCTTTGCATTAGATGAGCTGACATTTATGTTCCATGGATTTTTAAGTGTCTCAGTATTTGAACCACAAACAACTCTCTCAGCCTATGACAAAAATGACACACACAATGAATTAACAGGAATCCTGATTGAATAACAACAATGATTGAATAACAAGGCAGGTCAGACAACCTGAATAACTAAGATCAGCCAATCAGCTCGTGCTATTGTGATGCACTATTTTTTAAGTACTGGACCAGGGGTATAATGTCCTGAATGATCTCAGGCCCATGTTACAAATAAAAGTTACTCAAAATGATACCAGTACAATGGCTTACACTTAAAAAAAACAAGAAGAAAAGAAAAAATATATGACCGTATATATTTTATCAACCAAAGCATGTACATATCATAGCTTTCAGTCCAAATTAGGTCCTTTTTATCCTGTATGTTTTCCAT
>BLFK01000704.1:7278753-7285081 GCA_014634185.1 Astreopora myriophthalma
GAGAAACGTCACTGTAGAGCAGCAAAAATTGTCTACAACTTATCCAAAGATACGGCATCTAGTGAAGCTCTCAGTCTTGTGGGATGGGAGGCAATTAGTTTATAGATTACAAATTTCAAATATTTAAACTATTTTATAGAGCAAGTAAAGTCTCATTACCTGACTGTCTAATTAATAGCATATTCATAAGACGGGAATGTAGCTATTCACTAAGAGATCAAGAAGCAATCACCTAGATTCAACACTAGACTGTTAAAAGACTATCTGGTATATAGAGGTTCAGTGCTGTGGAACTTTGTTAACCATCATGTCAAAAATGTTGGTAGTATTGAACGCAAGAAACTTCGTAGACTACTCATGATCACTTCAGGAGCTTTACTTTCACTGGTTTATCGGGTTCCATGGTTAGGAACAGATTAACTGATTACACGTATTTTTAAGTAGAGAAGTAAATTTTTAAATTTTTAATGTTTAATTGTATTAGTTTATTAACTTAGTATTTTAAGAATTGTAATCTATTAGTAAGAATGATTTTACAGATGTATTTTAGTTATAATTTATGGTTTTTAATTGGACGAGTAATTAAATCGTTAAGTGCACAACTCCAAAAGCTTTTTAGCTTTGATCCTTATCGTGTATAAATAAAGATTCTATTCTATTCTATTCCACAGTTCCAATAACGGTAATTATGTGACACAAAATTTTGTATAATTTTGTTTCTGCACCAAACATAAAGATGTTACCCAGTTCAACACTTTTATAAAACCCTGGTAAGGATCAAGATCAAAATAATGTACACCACTCACCTCAGCTCTGTTACAATGTCTTCTACATTGGAGTCTGATGCTATTGTTGTCAGGATCTCAAGCTTTTTGCTTTTGATGAACGGTGGATCAGTATGCCTTCAAAAAATGTAGTCAATGCACAAAATTACAGATCAGTTGTGTAACACAAGAGATTCACTTGTTGTACAGACGTTCTACAGATTAAGGCCTTTGTACACTCAGAGGTGGGGTATGTAGGATTATAAAGTAATAGCAATGATTCTGCCCATGCTGACCTTTGGCTTTTGTGGCTTTTTTAAAATATGCAAAACCAGAAACACTTAACTACACAACTTTCCCGAGAGGAATTGTCTGGTGTGATACACAGGTCAATGTTTGCCTTGCAATAGGATTCTGGTGGAGAGGGCAATGATGATAACGACCACGAGGAGGAAGTGACAACATGGATGACGATGAGCTCCAGGAGGAAGATGAGGAACAGGATGATGATGATTACAACAAGGATCACGATGCTGACGATGAGAAGGGAGATGAAGATGTGAGTAGAAGGATGACGATGAGGATGACTTAATGAGAAAAATGATGATGGAGACCTGATGATCATGAGAAGAATGATGAAAAGATGGATGTCGAGGATGGTGGTGAGGGTGGTGAGAATAATTATTGGTAAGAAGGGTGAGGAAGAGGATAAACAGGGTAATGATCAAAGAAATCTTAAAGGAGATGATGATGATGACGAGCATCATGATGAGGATGATGATGAGGATAATGATGACAAGGATGGTGTTGAGAATAATGAAGATAATGATGAGAAGAATGACAAAGATGATGATGACCTTGGAGGATGTTGAAGAGGACGATGAGGATGATTTGTTGATGATGTGGTAAAGGTTCGCACTGAACTATCATACCAAACAAATTTAGGATACAGATATTTTTCAAAATCAGCATGGACACATTGACTACCCTTCGATGCAGTTGAGAGTTCTACAGTGCTGCTGAAAGAACTGAGAAGTTACATGCAGTAGCAATACCTTGGAAAGAATGAGCGATACTCCTGATCGAAAAGCTTTGGCATTTTTGACAGTAGCAGTTCTATGTGGCATAAACACACGTATGCCGACTCAGAATTACTTGGAGATAAAATTGTGATCAGAGGCCCTGCAAAGATAATGCCACAAAATTACTCATTCAATCACTAATGTCACTAGTAATGGTAGCAAACCATTACCAATAGCTTGTGAGTAAAACAGGTAGTAGTAATAGATAGGGTCATAAATAATCAATGTAATCATATTTAATAAATACAGGTTAATCCATACAAGTCTAACTTCGCAAACAGAAGAAATCCAGTTCATAGTTAATTCTCATCAACTGCAGGATGAGGGTTGATTTCTGAGCAGTCCACTACTTTTTGTGAATTAAAATGTGTGTAAGTTGTGAACAGCCATATTATCAAGAAAGACAAATAAAATTTACTGCCAAAAATTAAAGACTTACATGTATGAAGAGCCAATTAACTTTACTGAAAGCTATTTTCGCACAAAAAACATCCTTTTCTTATAAAATTCTTCGCATTTTGATCTTTTCCATTTTTCCAAGAAACATACATGTACACGTACAGTTATCCAGAAAAATATTCTGTGAAATAGCATTTGAAGTCATCTGCTGTCAGTTCAAAACATTATTGAGGACAGGATGCCCCAAACCCCCCTAAAGGCTTGTGATTTTATATGTAGTACTCCAATCATCTATGCTCTGCTTTGATTTGTCAACACCAACGAAACACATACAATTGCCCTTTTTATTGAAGAAAGGTCTTTCAGGTCCTAGAGACTTACTTCCTCATATATGTACTGTACAACACACTTGATCCAGCTCATAGAGCTAACCTTTAATTCTTTTATACACATCCTCAGTTACATCTTTCACCTCCCTGGTCAGGTGAATAAACAGCCGTATACAAGCCATCACCACAGAACTGTTAGGATGCTTCAGACGATCATCAAGCAGATTCTATTGAACAACGACAGCACAACAATTTACATGAAAAATAAATAGAGTTTTCTACAAGAACACTACATAATAATTTTACAGCTCCATATCATACAGCGCCATCTGAATTAACAACATGCATGTTGGGGTGGTTCAACTCCATTTTGGAGAACTTTGATATCTTTTTCCCAAGTATACCTGACACAGCCCTTTTACTGACTACTGTCAATAATAAAACAATAAATTCAAATAAATTACCAGGATATCAAATAATTCTTCTGTGTCGTGTGGCTGGTAACGTAACAACAGTTCCATGACTTGACTTTGTCCCCAGCCACTCAAGCTCATCAATCTGAAGAAGATAAAAAAAATATGACTTAAGATTGATCTTAAAGTCTGCATGAAGGAACATAAAATCCCCATAATTCATGCAAGAGCACTTTATTTTTATTTTTTTTTTTAAATTGAACATAACCCTAAACAAAATTCTCCAATCTGACTGGTTTTCAGCACAGACAACCCAGACTCATAATATAGCCTGTGCTTGTAAATCCTTACGTTTAGGGGCTGTTAATCCTTACATTCAGGGGTTATAAATCCTTATGTCACATAGTCGCTATATAAGTGAGACAATTTACATAAGGGGGTTTTAATTTATTTTTCGTGTTACTTTTATGTATGGGCCTGTGCCCAGATGCTGACACTGATCCGCACATGCTTGGTGTTGTTATAGTTGTCCCATTGCTCAGGCATGACATGCCCATATATCAAATTACAAGTGCATGACGTGTACTTATCAATTACTGTATTTATACCACTCACACTTAATGATATATATCACTCATAATTTATTCTCCAATTTTGTCAGCATTTAATAATAGTTGGTACATGTAGTTGGACTTTGAGTCATACAATTCAGGGAGTAATCAAACGTACATGTAACTGTGTTCTTAATTTCAAAGAGGCCTTAAGCTTGCACTGCTTCCTCAGGCTGTTTTGAAATTACTCGCTTGACTACCTCCTGAATTGTACTCCAATGTCCTAGTACTGTACCAAATTTACTAATCAAATACAATTATCAGATAAAGATATAATAGTAAATACAAAGTAAAAAAACTCCAAACATTGACTTCTTCAAAAATTAATTATGCCTCATTAAAAACAAAAAGGAATGCACACCATTTCATCATTTTTGACATTTAAAACCTCGTCTGAACTTGTGCTCAATGATCTTGCATGGATTATAATTAGGTGTGTGATATGCATTGAGATTAAGAATGCACTGCGAAAAGAAAAACATTGTAGACATGATCATTAGATATAAAAATTATGACCCTAACCTCTTCAACAATGTGTGAGCAAGTTTCTTCTTAACTAGTATTCCACCTTCAGCTGCGAGGATTTCATCCAATGCTGAGAGTGCATTGCACACTACCTAGTCAACAAATTAGACACAACATTTTGCTTGCCAAATTATAAAGGATGCTGGACCTTTATTAAATACCAAAACTACAACTGATGATAGAGTTAAACATTAAGTTAAATGTTGTAGTTGAGAAAGAAATTCCAGTTAAAATGATTTTGACCCAGTGTCTGATCCTGATGCAATTTGCTTTATTTTGTCTCCTACATAAATTGTAATAATGCATCACAGAGACTGTACAAAATTATCAAACCTCGGGGTTAACAAAAGTGACTATTTTAACCTAATTTTTTTTTGAAAGTTACAACTTTAATCTTGCACAGAAGTAGACTTCACTTACAAAAAAAAGAGAATTATAGTTATTAGGAATTACATGTACATTATGGAAAATATTCATCACAATAATGGATGCAATTGCTATGAATACACTTATTATTTGCAATTTAAAATTATACACAGGAAGCTAAGTAAATGATACAAAAAAACTTCTGTCAATCAGTAGCATCTTGAATGATTTTCCAGAGAGACCATTTTCCAAAATCATCATTACACTTGAGTAATGAAAATCAATGAAAAGATGATATTGTGAACATGTATACACTGTAACTAAGGGTCAAACCTGTGGATCCACATCTCTCAAAAATCCAACAAGCTTCTCTATGATGCCATTATCTGTTGAGGAGTTAGAAAATCCTCAAGATAAATTACTTTGGTATAATTATGGAAGACAACATGACTACACTGAAACAACAATTGGTAAATTGGAAGAGCAATCACTGTCCTAAAACAACAGGCCAGCTTTTGCTACAGGTGTAGCTTACCAGCAGTTCAACTTCAAGTTGTTTTCTACACTGCAATTGGATCAACCATTTTGGTTTGTTTGTTTGCTTTTCGTATTATTATTATTATTATTATTATTATTATTATTATTATTATTATTACTATTATTATTATTGTTATTATTATCATTATTATTACCACAATTTACAAATTACAGTTACAAACAACATTACAAATAATACTTTTGATACACAGAACAACAAGAGAATAGCCACGGAAACAGTCACACAATGAAATATTAATGCTCAAAATGACATTTCTATAAGTGTACACTAACAGTCAGTTTCTTTAACAATATTAAACTCTCCTAATAATTGTTAAATGTAATTTAAAACTCTATAATAACTAGAAGTTTTGTCTGCGACTGTACATTTATTGAGCATTTACCTCCTAAGATTGCTACCAAAAACGTGACATACATATGACTGTAAGCTGCTTCAAAAATCTTCTCACCTTCAACAAAATCTGGAATAAGATGGTACAATTTTACGCAACCCATGACAGCAGAACGGCGTACATATGAACTATTATCTTCAAGCCCAGCAAGGAGGGGCTCTACAATATATTCTACAAGATCAGGGAGCCTGGCAGCATAAAAGAGAACTGAACTAAATATATACACAGTCATGATTTCATTGTCTAAAACCCAGTGATTTAAATGCCAGTTCATGCTCTTACTAGGATCTTTTCCAACCCAAAGTTATTCCAGTGCTGTAACTTCCATCTACATTGTTCAAAGGGTTATTAGAGTGATTGCTCAGCAAATCTCAAGAGAAAAAAACTCACTTTTCAGCACTTGAATACCTTACTATAAGATCTTACAAGATTTTCACAAGTTAGAACTTTCCAAGATCTTGTGAAACTCTTGTAAGAATCTTTGCAGTTAAAGAATCAGATTCTTACTCAAGAAGTACATGTAAGATAGGAGCTTGACAAGAAACTTACTATGAACTATGAAAAACTTACTATGAAAAAAAAGAACTTACTATGAAAAAATATCTTACAACTATGAACTTAATAAGATTTCTACCAGGAACTTTATCTTACAGTATATTGAACAAATAACCCATGCAAAAAATGTGCCATCTGTGGAATGAGAATAATTAAATAATAAATTAATGTTATTATTGTGAATTGACTGAACACAGCACTTTTGCTGCAGAGCAAACCAAACCAGTCACTCTAGGGTTTGCCATTTCAAATGAAGCGGGAGGTAAATGGCCTTCTGCAGGCAGAGAGAACAGTGGTGCACAGCACCCATTTGAGCACCAAAGGAGTGAATCTC
>BLFK01000704.1:7288670-7301290 GCA_014634185.1 Astreopora myriophthalma
GGGTGCAACCGCAGTCACACCCCGAAGCAGAAGAACACCCGCTGGGCTACGAACCCGCAAGCCAGCCACAAGTCCCCTGCGCCAAGCCCCACAATAGTACCCGTCACACTGAGGCCAGAGACTCAGTGGAATGAAAATGAAATCCCAGGGAGAGACCCTAAACCAAGACAAGGGAGGGTGGGAGGGGAAAAACAGAAACTGTCCGTTGCTAGACTGAAAACCTGCCAACCGAAGCTATGACTACAATGCATGCCCAACGAAGACACATGTACTGGCTTGCGCTTGCGCAAAAGTGACATACTGGTAGACTGGAACTAGCCCTGTCCCACGCTCAGAACATAAGGCTAGAACGCTACAAACACTAAATGGCCACGCTACAATGCTACAGAACAAAATAACACGCCACCAAAGAATGCCAAAATTCCAGAGACTAAAGCTCCTAGTCGTTAACTACGTTTAATAAGATTTCACTACATAAATAATGAATGTTATTGAAGTATCTGATTTAGCACCGTAGCACTAACTAAGGACACTACAAATCAAATTAAGTCAATTTTAATCAAATCAAGTGTCGGTTTTTGGAGTACAGAGTAGAGAACCAAAAAAACTCGCCCCAGATACAAGTATGGCCAGGGTCATCTTGGATTTAAACCCAGGCCACATACATTGGTGGGAGCAAGTACTCTCATCACTGCACCATTCCCTGCCTCCATGTTGCCTCCACTTGTCTTTTCTTAATGATTTAAACACAATTAATAGGCTCCCATTGATGTAGAAGAAGATGACAGTGTTGTAAGGAGAATAATCCCTCCTGCAAGGTAAGTTTCACTGGTGTTACACAAATGAGTGCTACATCTCAGTGTTAGTTCTTTTAGGCTGTATGAATGTTACAGTGGCCAGCTGAAGGATGCCAATCTTTCACTGATTGAACTCTCTATCAGTGCCTCTGTGATGCTGGAACAGCTCATCCCATGTGTGACTGTTGAGCAAGTGAACTTTTAATGATAGGTAAATGCAAAGTCTGCTTACGAGCCTGAAGACCCATCAGGCCAGTGCTTATCTCCGGTTTCCGAACTTTTAATGATAGTAATAATAATCATAATAATAATAATAATAAATGCCACTAAAGGTTAATAATAAGAAGTTAGCTTTGTTGACTTCCTGATGGCAATTTGCCCTCGTGCTTTGCGTATGGCATAGGTCAGTTTACTGCATAATTGCCCAATTCATTTTTATCTGCTTTACTTAATTTTATAGACTACAGTCCCTAGAAGGTGGTTTTACTGTTATTGGAGATACTCAGCCAATCAATACAGAAAACCTTAGTCACAGACTAAAGGTATGCACAGAAACTATACTTTTTAATAAAAATTAATGATAATGCAGTTTACCAGTATATTTTAATGAATATACAGAGAAATTATAAGTCAGTTTCTACCCATACATGTTCGTACGCAGAACAAGTAAGATAAGTGATCAAAAACAGAAAAGAAAATGCTCACTTGGATCCAGAGATTGCAAAACTTATGTCCAGAGGGCATCACCAGATCACATACTTGCAACAGGGGAAATTACCATAATGAAGCTACTAAAACAATTCATAATAAACAAGGCCGATATTGATGGGGTAACTGTGAGCTTATTTGCATTTTAACTGCTAAAAGCAAAATGTGGTTGAATGTAACCTAAGCAAGGTAACAATAAACCCATCCATGCCAGTGAGTCGTTGCCTATGTACAGTAGGTGAATCAGGACTACCATAACCTTTTGGCTCTCCAGGGGCTTGTCATGGATGAATTTGCATTCACTTGCTTAGTGACCTGTGAGTAGTTAAGGCCATTGAGCCTGCTGGTTCACCAGGATTCCCCTGTGGGCCCTTTTTTGTTATGGCTAAGTGCATGTACATTCTGCTGACTGGTTCACTGTGATGGCAGCTTTGGCGTTAGCTGCTCACAGGCCAGTGTCCCTGGATACGCTGTTCTCTGTGCCTGATTGCTATCTGGCTCTATCAACTTTAATTGAGGCATCAGCTCCCAAACCCGTTTGTGGTTGATGAAAAAGAGTGAAACAGTTATCTTCTGAAACAATGGGCACCATTATTAACTATATGACATGTTCTCGACATTTTCGAAATTTGAAAAAAAGTATGGTAACATAACTTGCAATTGTCACATTGTGTGGACAAAAGTAGACAAAAGTTTTCTTCATTGAACTGTCACAACTCATGTTGTAAATTAAAATAATTATAATAATCCCAGGTAAAAGTAAATTCAACCTAGGGCAAGGGAAAGGCCTTATTAATTGAAAAAGAAAAACAAAATCACTCACAAATCACAAAGAGTGGCTCAGACTAAATTGGCATGTTGTCATCAAGCCCTGTAGAAATCATTGCTCTGTTGTTGTTTGTTTTGCTTTGTTTTTTTTTGTCTGTTTGTCCCCTGTTTTTGAGAAATTAGCATGCAAAAAGTTAATTTTCATTGTTTGCGGAAACCAAGGGGTTTTTTTTCCCTTTAGGATTCGACAAAAGAATTATTTCAAAGACATTCTGCCATGGGAAAAGTACAAGTACTTCTTTACATAGTATTACATGACTCTTTTCCTTCCTTCAAGGTTACCAGTCATCTCTTTGATGTCATGTCGGGACAGTCAAGCATTGATCACCCATTGTGTGAAGAGTGCACAGACACCTTGCTTGATCAGTTGGATCAGCAACTTAAGATCACAGACGATGAACTCAAAGACTATAAGGTTTTCTTCAACAAGCTTAACGATAAGCCGCTGATGGATACTGAGGCCTTGTCCAAAGAACTTGCTGAACTTAGAAAAGAAGAACAAGAGTTGATTAGAAAACTGGAGGAAGTTGAAAAGGAACGTGAAAGAGTGGCAGAGAAAATGGAAATGGAAAAGGAAAGATCCAAACAGTTGGCAATAGAAGAGAAGAAATACTGGACAGAGTATAGTGAATATCAGAAGGAGCTTCTGGAATATCAGGATGAACAACAGAGGTTTGTGCATGTACAGTACATGCAACTCTTTCTTCTCTCATTTGATAGACTTAGAAGCATAGACTTGATAGACTTGATAGACAGAAAGACTTAGAAAGATTGCAAGACTCTTGTGAATCTCTGCATTTTCTACACTCTACATGTGTCAAATTCAGTGGTGTTATGAAGACAATTATTGCATGACTATTTTTCAAAATTTTGTGCAGAATTTGGGGTCTTCCTTTTGGGGTTATTTGGACAGCTAAACATGCTATTTGTTTGCCAAAGTTTACTGTTTCATTAGGGAGGAAACGGTGTTCTTAATTTTGTGTGGCTGTGAAGAAAAAAAGTTAATCCTAAGCAAGAAAGGTCCACTCGGTGAAACATACTAATTGTACTTTTTGAGTTGTTTTCAGTGTTGATAGCCAAATCAGATATGCTCAAGCGCAGCTGGACAAGCTAAAAAAGACAAACGTGTTTAACAGTACTTTTCATATATGGTGTGTAGAGGCCACTAAAGTACTAAGCAGGGTCCGAAATTGCGACTCACTGGTCGCCAATGCGAGCAAAAATTCAGTGTTGGCGACCAGAATTTTAAAACTGGTCGCCAGCGGGCGATTAACTATTTCATGCCACGGTAATTATACAAACAATAACTTTGGTTTTCAGCCAAGTCGATTTAAATAAAATTCAAAGCCGCCCGCCAATTGGTCACTAACTTTTTACCTTTCCGATGCTTTTGATGTATAAAACCGACTTTCCTGTTATTGTAAATCTACCACAACGTTTCACAGCTACGATCAGTGCGAAGCTTTACCGCCATGTTTTTTCAGCGTTTCCCATAACATTTGTATTGCGGGCGCAAGAGGCCATGTGCGTTCTTTCGCCATGAATATTTATTCAGGCGATGTGGTGTCCAAAGATGTTCTGGAATCTTTCCGTAATTTATTACAAAGTGGAGATGGACCATCTGCGAAGAAATTAGTTGAAGATTTAGATATTCTCTGGGCGTCAAAAGGTGGAAATGTGGATCTGTCAAAGAGGTCAAAAGATAATTTCAGCACTGGTTTGATTCCTGATGACCTGGATTGTAAATATTTTGCCGGCAAGCCCGTGGCCTTGACTGTAACCGGAGACGGGAACTGTTTATACAATTCTGCCTCCCTGGTCCTCTGCGGATTCTTAAAAGAAAAATTGGCGACCAGAAATTTTGGTTTCTATTTCGCTGTGAAGGAAAAATTTTATTGACACTTTTTGGCGACCACATTTTTCCATATGGCGACTGGAAAAAAAATTTCAGTCGCCAGTTGGTGCCTGCCTAAAAAAGTTAATTTTGGACCCTGCTAAGTGTAATTTTAAGTATTGTCATTTGAAAATAAAACATTCAATAACAAGAATTTTGTGAATACCAACCATCCCTGCCATAACTTAAAAAGCAAGTTAATGAAGTACATTTTATTTGTCGCAGTTTAATTTTTATGTTACTGTGCAGTTGTGTTCCAATGAACATAAAAGAAATAAAAGGTAGAAACTTGATTTAACTTAGCTCCAAAGGACAGGGGAATTATTTTATCATAATTATTGGGTTTTGTTGACAGTTTCAACGTTCTGTGCCATACTTTTTATAGCCTGTAGAATGAGCTCAAGAAAATCTTTCATCATAATGAGTAATTTGTTATACATGTAAAGAGGAGGATTTGTAAATTAAGGTTCCTCTGTAAATGCAACACTGATATCAAGCTAAGGAAGATTAATAGAAAGTAACTGTAACAAAACATGTCTGATTTAATTCATTTAAATCAATTTTGTGCAATTTTTCTTCAGGCATAAAGGCCATTTTGGAACAATAAATAACTTTAGACTTGGTCGTCTCCCTAGTGTGCCAGTAAGTCTAACTATTCTACATTTAGTGACATTAGGACACTAATTAATTTATCCTGGCAGCTTATGTCATTTTATTATACATTGGTGTAACTATTTCAATTCTGATTGGCTACAAGCATGCAGCTAATTCTTGGTGATGCTGTCTTCATTGTGTCATACATACAGACAGTGGCTTTTTGTATAGATTTAGAAGTGATCTCAACATGCACCAATGGCAGATCACTAGTAAGAGCATCCCAGAAACAAGAAACGCAAACAACAATTATTGCTCGCAAGCAGTTAAAATAATATTATGCCATTTTTTTTGTTTAATCTTGCACAAATTTTACGTAAAGCTCTGCAGGCATTGACTGTCTTTTTTTATAAAATAATTAGGATAGTACACACGCTCTCATTGGTCAATAAGTGTGTTTAGATGAGAGTATGTAAACACGGTTGTGACATCACACGAATTTTGATTGGTTGTGTTGTCAAACGCACGTTTTGATTGGCTGGTAGGAAATATGAGCGTGTATGGAGAAAACCTGTTTCAATCAAGAAGTAAAACAAACAGCATTTTCCTTCATTTGTCGAATTATTTTTGAGAAATATTTTATAAAAGCAATAGAGGACTTTTTTCCGTGTTTACATAGCCTCATGTAAACACTTGAGGGGTTGCTTAAATAGTACATCTTTGTACTGTTGACAAAGGGCCAATATACTGTTGTTGGCATAGGTTGAGTGGAGTGAAATAAATGCAGCATGGGGTCAAACAGTCCTGTTACTTCATTCTCTTGCTCGTAAGATGAACCTGACTTTTGAAAGGTACGAAAATTTAACAAACAGATTCCATGTTGCCATGCTTCGTTTGAGTAATAATTATGTGTTCAATACCAGTCACATTTGTTGGAACACTTATCCCCACTTCCCCCTCCCTCCTGCAATTTTGATTTCAGAAACGAAAGTTGCCCTTAAGTTTCTCATGCAACATTGAAGGTGGGAGGAGGAGGTTGGGGTCTTATCGTGCAGTAATTATTCTAGACCCTTTGTTATGTATTCCAACTAAGAGCAAAAAGTGGCACATAAGCTGTTAGGCAAGTGATTACTGGTTTGGATGCCAGTGACTATTGAGTTACTGGAGACTCGTGGGAGCTAGGACATTAAAGTAGGTCCAAGTGTCAATACTGTCCTGCATACTACTAGCCATAGCCTGCATGGCAGGTGTTTGAAGGGGAACGAGAATGGGGGATTTGGCACAAAGGAACCTTTACCTTCCGTGCATGCTGTTCATGTTTATCAGGTGCCTGGAGTTTTTTGTGGCTAATCCTCCTTCCCCCTTCCCTTCCCCTTCAAACACTTGCCATGACTAGCCAAGGACTGAAATGTCAAATGGGAGTATATTAAATCTTGCAATAAATTATTATAGTCAATGAGATGCTGAGTTTTAGGAATGAAACAAGTTTAATGGCCAAGGTTCCACAAGCTTCCTGTGGCTCAGTGGTAGTGCAACTGAATTATTAATGAGAAAGTCATACGGCTTACCATGTCGCTTTCTGTAATATCTTTGTTCTTTACATATAAATCTCTCAGGTATCGTTTGGTTCCTTATGGAAATCATTCGTATCTGGAATCACTTGCAGACAAGTCCAAGGACCTTCCTCTGTAAGTATCCATAATACGAGAGTTTGCATTTGGTTGGATGTTTTCTAAAGTAGACTGAACACGGCCTAAAAAGTACAGGTCAGATTTCACAGGTCACATGCATTAAAAGTTCAATGAAACAAGCCAAACAGTTTCCCCATGATTTCAAATGGCATATTGGTTAGGATGTTCCTTGGAGAAACATTTTCCCAAATCCACCTCAGTAAAACAAGAAAATTAATTATAGGGTCTGTTTATTATTCTAATTCCAGACTAACGACATTCTTGTCTGGCTTCCAGCAACTCACCCCTCCCGCCAAGGTTTCCTTGTAATGCTGTCATTTAGTTTTCCCTGTAATATGTTAGAGAGGCGTTTATTTCTTTAATTTTCATTTTAGATACGGAACTGGTGGATTTAGATTCTTTTGGGATACAAAGTGAGTACAGCAGAAGACGCCTATCAAGTCGCTATTTCCTTATATCAAAATTGCTCTTTTCACCAGGCCATTTAACAATTGCGCACTCAGTAATCTGATCAATGAATGGACGCAAGGCTAGAGATGACGTTGTTACAATACAGACCTCACTGCTTTTCTTTTGTTTCTAGTTTGCTACTTAAGTAAAGCACGCATGAGGTTTGTATCTTGACAAGGTCACAGCCTCGCCTTAAATCAAAGGTCAGGTAGCTGAGGAAAACTGTAAAATGGCCTCTTATAACTGAGGCGTATCAGAGTGGAGTTGTAACATTCATTAATAATTCATGAGAGTGACTGCCAATAGAAATGCAGAATTCAGGTACCGTGTATACCCTATTCCTGATACAGTTCAAGTGTTACTCTAATTCGTATTGGTGTGCAATTTGGATACAGAGTAATAACCTATATCACGCTTTCATTTCACAAGTCAGATACAATATTCACTTCTGATCTGTATGGGATGTACGATGGCTTTCCCACAGCTATCAGCCCCTCATGATATTGTCTCTCTGATCATGACTTGTAACAGAGCTTTTAACTGAGCAAGTGAAAGCTCAACATTGAGGAGTAGTAATCTTGACAATATTGATTACTAGTTCGGGTAATGTATCGCTGAACCACCACTTACCACTTTTTCCGTTGCGAGAGTTTCAACAATTTTGTCCTTTATCTTGTTAATGTTCTAAATGTTTCACAATCTCCTGGTCTTTCCGTATAATTATGTCTATAGCGGTACGATTCACGAAAAAGCCCTTCCTTTACAACTTGATTTACTGTCAAATCTTACGAGTGAGTGAATGAGTGTTTTGCAGAAACCGGCTTCGCTCAGTTTGTCTTTCGGTTTGTAAAGTTGTGCATGCGCAACAGAGTTGCGCGTGCTGAATTTTCCCTCCAATCAGCTGTGATTAGAAGATCGACTAGCAATAGTTATTTCAGTAGAGTTATGACTTAGAGTTAGAGTTAACGACTGCTAAAATCCTGAATTCAACATTCTGGAAAGCCAAAATTAAGTGAACCGACTTGACTCGTAAATCATGGTTTAGACCTAATCACTAGACTTTAAGCTAACCCTTCCAAAATCATAAATTCAAGATTTTGGAGGCTTAAGTCTAAATCTATAAAAGTAACTCCATAAAAATAACTCTATGAATAGCCGTCCCCCGTACTTTTAAGTGTGCTGCGCATGTAACAATTTGCGTTTCGTGCGTTTCAATTTACACGTGCTAGTTTTTTCCGCTAATTAGCTGATCGCACGCACCACCACTCAACGGACTACTGATTAGAAAACTAATATTTTCTTCTAGAAATAAGGGCGAACCAGAGTCCTCTCGCTACCTAAAAACTTAGTGAGGATTCCGCGAATGCGCAAACTGAGATTTAACTGCTGAAGCAAATTAGTTAATGTTTCTCACTCTGATGTGAAGTATATATGAAATAATTCATTCTTCACTTTCATTCTTCACTTTCGTTTCTCACTCTCTTAGCCCCCTTTTGAGAATTTCACTGACACGTGCAAGAATTCGGAAATTGAATTTTTGCAACATTATATAGCTTACATTTTTTGCGTTTTCAATCTTCATAGGTTTGATCAGGCTATGGTTGGATTTTTAGACTGTTTGCAACAGGTAATGCGCTTAAGTTAACTGTTGATAACAAGACGTATGATCGCTTTTTCCCCCAAAAGAGGATCAGGCAGTAACGAGAACTAAACGTTCCATCATTGTTGGCAAACATCTGTTGGGTGGCTATGTTGGATGCGCGGCTAAACATTCAGCATCAAACGAAAATTGTCGGATCGACGTCATCCAACATTCAGCATCAAACGCTTCAAAATGTTGTCACGAAATCCGATTTTAGATCTTGTGTTCGATTGGACATCCGAAGATCCGGATTCTGGATTTCCCGATCGAAAACACCCTTAATGCACAATGTCTTTGTTGTCATGACACGAGCATTCAATTAATCATTTCAGTCAGGTGCATATGCAGTCTTTAACAACATTTTGATGAAAGGCGATTTATCGCGTTTTTCAATCGACCGCAGTGGGCCGAGGTCGTACAGTTTTGAAATCTTGAGTTGCCCTTAGTATTTTTCGATATGATGGAACTTTCTCTTTTATGCTTGCTTTTTTCAGTTTAAAGAAGCAGTCGAAAAAGTCGATAAAAGATTTTGCCTCCCGTACAGGTTGGTATAAAAGTAAAATGAGAGTTTTGGTTTCTGTGTGTGGTAGCGACGTTTCAGTTGCTCCGGGTAAGTAATCTTGAATGATATTTGTTAAAAAGTGATTTGAACTCGGTCGACTCAAGCGTCCGCGATGTTGCGTGACAAATTGATAGTATTCTTTCTTGACGTCACGCATACGTCACTAATTATTTTACCTTTGAACAACAACCTCTTTTGAAGCTGTCAAAATTGGTAATAAGCATTCGTGACGTAGCCTTTACGTCATAAATTAATTACTAATTAGCGCAATTACCTGTTAACGAACTTGCGCTAATTAACTTAGTGGTCATTATGTATATGACGTGTACCTTGCTTAACTGATCATTTGCCATAACCCGCCGTACTGTTCAGACGCAACTTTTTCGCTCCGCCAAAAAAATTCGTCCGAACAGTTCCAAGATGGCCAAAGTTCGTCTTGCTGTTAAGAAAGTAGCTGTAGCTAAGAAGAAGAAGATGGCTGGCAAGAGGTCAGCCAAAAAGTCTGCACTCACAAGCGGAGCCGTGTTTAGTGCTATCGCAGCCTTGAAGGACCGCAAGGGTTCGAGCGCGAAAGCCATCTTAGGGTACCTGAAATCACAAGCTGCAACGAAAGCTGTAACACCCCTGCAAGTGAAAGTCGTCTTGGCGCGCGGCGTAAAATCAAAAGCGCTCATCAAAAGTGGCGGTTCATTCAAGCTTCGCCGAGCGTCCTCGCCTGCACCCACTCAAGCCGTTGCCAAGCGGACAAGATCCCGCACACGATCGAGATCCCGCTCGAGATCGCGTTCCAAAACACGCTCTCGTTCTCGATCTCGCTCCAAATCTCGCTCAAGATCCCGCTCGCGTTCACGATCAAAGAGCCCTGGCAAGAAGTCCGTAAAGAAAATCACGAAGGCTAAGAAGGCAAAGAAAGTCCAGAAGAAAGGCAAGACCAAAGCGAAACGCGGAAAAGTCGCATCCAAGAAGCGTACTGTGAAAAAAACAAGAAAAAGCGCACGCAAAGCTAAGAAGACAGCCAAGAGCGTCCCCAAGTGAACTGTCGGGCAATGAGACTTACAGATTTTGTCTTTCTTTTTAGAAAGAAAAGCTGAACTCTTAGAACCATTGAAAGTTCTGTCAACATAAGCCTTGATACGCTGAATAAGTCACAGTAAGCGAAGCTATCTGGTATTTTTCATGCAAAGGATTGTACCGCTCTGTTCTTCAAATAAAGAAAACTTGAAGGCCTAAACGTCTTCCTTGTAATTACTGGGGTTTCATTTACCGGATAAAAACAGTCTTGAAATCAAACTTCGAATAGGTTGAACACGTTTGAATAGTTTTGAGGTGTTCAAAATATTATTTCAGTTCCCTTAAACTGAAACAGTCAAAAACAGCTCATTCTTTGCGACGCCAAGTAAGATTCTAATTTCTTTTTATGAAACTCTCGTCCTACAAAACTTTTGTAGTTTTGTTTTATCGCGCACTTCTTCTTTGGGTCACCGTTTTCTTTTTTGCAGCCGTGAGCATTTATTGTACACGCCGAACCCGAAGAATCACTTTTCCTTTAAGGTCTTTGGTCTTTGGAAAGAGCCTTCCAGTGGAAGTTTTCTTTGCCATAAAGGAAGATCGCTCTTTGTTCCTTCGTCGGTTTAATGAGTTGCTGGGCGTGCTATTGTACTGTATTGTGCGCATACTATTTCAAAATGCCCTATATGCTATTTTACCTCACGTTTTTCTTTGGTTCGCGCTGGCGTACTGGTGGTCGATAATAAGAAAGTGAATGGAAAATGTGACAAGGGAAGAAACAGTTAAAAGAAATTACGGAACTAACCTCAACCAACTTGTCGTCTATGACGTCATACAAAGTAGCCAGATTGTTGAGTTCACCCTTTTTGTTGTAGGGCCCGGTTCAACAATGCTTCGTCACTTTTGAAGGACTTGGGTTGCGCGTGCTGCTTGGGACATGCAAAATAAACTTTTTTTTGTTCCCTTTACACTTCCCTATTAAAAGTACAGGCACTATTATCTGGACATGCTTGTAAAACTTAAATTACATCCCACACGTTCTGTGACTTGGGCTTCCCGTGGGGAGTTTTCGCAGCAATTTACTGCTGCGCTTTTTCTTGCACGGGCGTCGTGATGTTTTGAAAGAGTGATGTGGCTAGTGCGAGATAGAATTTCCGCGTATAGCAACCCTTGCGGAAACGTTGTGACAGCGAAGTGACGAGTACGACTTGACATCGAGAACAAGTCGTTCTCGTACGTGAAGTCCACCCAGCGCCTGTCGTGTCAAGTTAGCGGATACTTCGAGTTTCCATTAAAATTGGTCGAGTTCAACTGTGCCAGAAGCGCACTTGGGCTCTGGCAAAATCTCGACATTTAACAGAGTGTTTAGATACATAAGTAACTGCTTCAGTCTAAGAGAAACTGCTCAAAATGGACACTATTTACTTCGACAAACTTGCTCCCACCATTTCGACTTTTCGATGCGAGTTCGTGGTACTGCGACTTGGCAAAATGGATTGAGTACGCTACGCTGCGCAGAACTGATGGGTTGTCTACACAATAGCTAATCTCCTTTTGGAAGTCGTACTCGCCGTCAGTGCTTACCACTGTAATGAGGTCGCCCATGCAACAACAACAAATGCCTGCGTATCCTTGTCTGTGAAGGTCACTGCGTTGCTTTTCTTGTTTTTTTGTTTTGTTTTGTTTTGTTTAGGATGGAAAAGGGCAAAATTTACGACTCGAGTGGAAGTGGGGGAGCATTTTCTGTAAAGTAGGTGAAAGATACTGATTACGCTTCACAAGCTAGAATAACTAATTAGCACGCAAAGGAACAACTTGCACTCTATCAGTTGTGCCAAACCTGAGAAGACTACAGCCGGTTATAAGCACGGGGAAACGCATTGAATAATAAGCGGAAATCTTGCATAAGTCAAGTTCAAGCCATTGGTCAAGCCACTGATTCCAGGTTCTTTATCTGGTTGGTGTTAAAAGATGTTTTCTCTGATTGGTTTGAACGAATTACCCGGGTTGAACTAACTTCACAGATAACCAAATACTTTCCACTGGAAGAGCGCTCTCACTTACATTCCTTGTCATCTACTCTTTGTGGTATACTGTTAAAGTTGAAAGTATTTCCTTTTCTTTTAGGATCCAGTTCAACTCGGAGGAGCAGTGGACAAAAGCGTTGAAATTCGTGTTGACAAACTTGAAATGGGGCCTGGCTTGGGTCTCGTCCCAGTTCACTGAGAAGTAACGACCACGCAGCCGAGTGGCATTAATGGTAGTAGCATAAAATGTATATTGAACGACACTAATTTCGGAAAAAAAGTCAATCGGGACATTGTCGAGTCTAACTATTTCAGGGAAAGCATTCGGATACACTGGTGTACTGTTAGGCTGTGGTGTAAACGACACCTGATAAATGCTGAAAAACATTCGTAACAAGAGGCAACAGGCGGCCTATACT
>BLFK01000704.1:7303316-7327153 GCA_014634185.1 Astreopora myriophthalma
CCCCCCCCCCCCCCTACGGGCCTGCAAGTGTGATAACATCTGAGCTTTTGTAAGACAGTACTTACCCAGCCCCACACAGAAAGCCTCTTTGGATCTACGTATTTCTTCTTTTGCATAAAACTGCGGAGAGAGTATGTATGGCCTGGTTTACTAAAACAGGTTCTAGCACAATATATTTTCAAGAAAAGGGCAAATTTGTAAATAATAACAAGATGTTCTTAAGGATAGAAATGTTAAAAATGGCTGCTTCGCACCCACACGGGTCGCTTAGTCGCCAAACACTGTACGCGAGGCATTGTGGGTCGGTTGTTTCCGTCCCATCAAGCAACGCGCCTCTGTTTCCATGTCGACGAAATGGACGGCAGTTTGGGAATAACAAGAATGGAGCGAAAGCAACAGCTTCAATGGGTTGCACGAAAAAATCCATTTCCCTAAATGTGTTTTGTAATGTTCTTCACGAATTCAGAAAAGCAGGCTTTTTTTTTTTTTTTTACTTCTTTGAGCCAGATGATTGCTTTGGAACACTTGAATTCTTCCTTTCCAACAAAGGGGTAACATCAGCCTCCAGTAAACATCAAGATTCTGAAAGCTGGAAACGTAACGTAACGTAATGTAATGTCGTTAATCGGCAACTCTTCAAAAAGCGTCTTGAGAGGTATAAGATCATGTGGGCGCTCTCATTACTTTCTTATTACTTACCGACCAGCAGTTATGACATCTTGAGCTTCATACTCTCCAAGTAATTTGTACACAGACTGTTTGAATCTGAAGGAAACAGTCACATTTTCTCAGAAAAACCCAATGGCTGGTTTCACATTAGAAGCCTTCCACATGAAGAAATGCCCTCGAATACAGCAGATAATTTTAAGCAGTCTACGCTGCCCGCCATTAGATCTATTAAGTTACATTGTCACCTGAGCAGGCTGAGTCCCTCTCAATATCAGAGTGATCCACATATTTGGGAGTTTTTTATCTAAATTCTAACTTGGATGGGCGAAGTTTTGGATTGGAAGTCTCTTTTATATGCAAATGAACGGGAACAATTTAGAGCGAAAAAGGCGTTTTATTTTGTACGTTGATATTGGTCCACTTTTAAGTCAAAAGCGCATTTCTATTATGGGCCACTTTACAGTTGCGTAGTCAGTAACCTGGCCAGTCAATCGCAGCGAGGCTGGATGTGACCTTGTTGTCAAACAGACCTTCAAGTGCTGTTTTCTTTCATACGACGCTGAATTGAAAACCCTTATATTTTTTTGGAAAATAGATGGAGTTCCGGTGTGAACTCTTCGCCTCCATTTTCCCTCCTCCATATCAGAACAATTTCCCCGTTAACACTAGAAACGATACTCACCTTTCGCCTCTGTAACCAGTCCCTCGTCCGTCAACGGTGACCACTATGACGTCAAAGTTACTCACTAAGTAGGCAATCCAGCCGAAAGCCCTTCCAAACACTTCATTAACCTGCAGCACAAAGGTCAGAGTAAAGCCCAAGCCAAACAAGGACGAGATTTAGAATTGGCAAACGTTGCTTCTTGTGAGAGTCAAAGGAGAGTTTCAGCCAAGGGCCTTTCAGAAAATTATAATGATATAGTGCGATGGGCAAGGATGGCCTGGCATTCAGGAAATTCTGCATGATTATTACGATCAGAAAATGCAGGGCATAGCATTCAGAGCTTGCAGCGGTTTCGAGTCGTTTCCGCTTTGGTTTGTCTTCGTGTGTGTCTCCGTTGTGCAACGTCATTTCTCAACAGTTATTTGCTCTTCCTTACACATGCATTTTACTCACGGCCATTTAACAATTAGACCCGTAGCGCGCAAGGGCAATAGCCCATGAGGCGAAGCCGAATGAGCTATTGACCCGTGGCCCTTGAGGGCGAAGGGTCTAATTGTTTTAGTATCACCCATCCAGTCGGACAGAAAAGGCAATAATAAAGTTAGCAAATGCAAGTTGAAGAAATATTTATTTGGGAACAAAACGAAAGAAAGAGCGTAGCCAATGAAAATGCAGGATTTGCATTAGTCCACTAGTTTGGTGATACCAAATTGATTTATTGGAGCAATAGGAAATATTTGCAGTGCATTAAAATGGAGTTCAATTCCCCTGATGGCCGCCGTTTCTTTGTTTAGGTCCACCAATATGGCCATCACGACTTCATACCAAAATAATCTCTAAAATTGGCGCATAAAATTTGTTGGCATGGACGAGATTTTGTCGAATCTCGCTTAAATTCGATGACTCAAGTATGAATCCCTTATACCTAACAAACGGTATTACGAACAACTCTAAAACCGACAAGTACTTCACAAACCTTTTGAGAACCCGGTCCACCATAACTACAATAAAAAATGACGGAATGAAATAAATGACTCACGTTTTATTGAGAAAACGTTGGTTTTGGTAAAAAAAAAATAGAAATCAGATAGGTTTTTATATTTCCTTTGTCTCGGATTAATTATGGAGTGAAATAAATAACGTAAAAAGCAAAGTGGTTTGAAAGTTTTAAAACCCAAATTTATAGTCATAACATTTGCCCCTTGGGTATCCCACAATACAAATGTCTATTGGTTTTAGTTTTTCTTCGGTCTGAGTTGTAAAGGCCTGAATTCATACAAGAGAAGCAAATGTAGACGCCGATGCGAGCGCAGGCGCAAATCAAAACTCGCAAATCCAAACTTGATGCCCCGTAAAACGAGGCACTGACAGTGGTGAGAGGGTAAAGAGCGCACCCATGCCAGCCTCATCGCTGACAGAACTCCCAGGCAACCTTCAACAAAGTGACTTTACTTTTTCTTAACCCTTAGTTTCGTAGGAACCCTCTTAAATATATATCGTATAGTATTTAGTAAGAGAGTACAACCAAGGCTTAACGATGAGTGAACTTACACTTCGAAATGAACGGCATACTTCTTATTTTCGTCAAAATTTGGAGGTAGAAATTCAGTGGCTGGTAAATCTAAAAAGAAACAGTTGAGTTAATTATAGCCTATCAGAACTTTTTGGAAGGAAAATAATTACAACAGTATTACACTATTGATGTAGAGTAAGAAGTATCGAAAACTGATGTAGTAGATGGCTTTCACGTGACGTCATGGCGACCATTTTGGTGTAGCTAAACAATCCTCGGGGAATGGAACTTCGTCTTTATGTAAATGTGTCATATTGTTTCATTAAATCAATATGGCCGCTAGTCATGTGAATGAAAACGATTTGGAATGTGTCCCAATACACAGGCCATCAGGTTAATCTATGCACTTTTCTGTTGTTCTTGAGATTTCCACTTGATAGCGGCACTTTTTTGAGGTTTACCTATTGTCCGTTAAGACAGGCTGCATCATTCAATATTCGGGCGAAACATTTACATCCAGGTCGTTTGTCTAGTAAATGGTAAGTGCCTTGGCGTGCGTTTCTAGGAACCCCCGAGACTTTTCGGGTCGATTTCGGGTGCAATGTTTCTCTCCGTATCTTGAAAACCCTACCCTTTCAAATCTTTATATCTTGAAAATATGTTAAGAGACCAGTTTTGTTTAATGAAATGGGCATCGTGCTTTCAAAAATTGCTTTTGGAAGAAGTCCATGACCCAGAAGTCTCAATCTGGAATGGAATGCGGCCCATCAGTTTACAGTATTATCTATTTTTAGTACGGCTGCTGCTAGATTTGTGCGGCCATGATTTGAATTTAGCACGAGCAATCCCTCGTGCGGCTCTTGGTTGCAGACCAATGAGACGCCTTGTGGTTATCAGGCCCAATCTGATTGGCCATTATTTGGCGGGACCTCTATTCTAAATTTAGATAATACCGTAAACTGATGGGCCAAGGCCAGATGAGACAGATCGGGACTTCTGGGTTATGGACTTCTCCTTTTGGGGAATTTCCAGAAACTGGGCCTCTGGGCCCGGTTGTTCGAAGCACCCTGGGTTACGTCCGATTAGAACAACTAAATAGTCATGGTATTTACCCGGATTAGCACTCCTGCTTCCAACAACTCGGCCCTGGACCACCATGTCAACCTCGTTTCTAGAGTACCTCTCTTCTTCCCGTCCCTCTCTCTCCCTCCACAAGTTCCTTTCTCGAGGGACCATTCGGCTCGATTTTGGGTGTCAAATGTCCCTCCGTGTCTCAAAAAAGTCGTTTCTATCTTTGAGCCTTGTCATTATCTTATTTTTTTCTTGTCTTGAAAACATGTTAAAATACCATCTTTCTAGAATTTGCAGATCCTGGTTTTTCAAATCCCTTTAAGGACCCGAAAAGTTTTTAGGACTTTCGAGAAACGACCTCCAGGGACGGAAAGTAAAAAGAAAGACCCTGGAAACGAGCTTGCCTCCAAGCTCGCCTCCAAGTTCCAGCCTAATTTAAAATGCACCTACCATACTCCCCAGCGGGTATCATAAAGTTTCGTCTTTGCGGAATTAACAGCTCGGACAATTTCTTTTCCAGGTCTTTATTCATTTCAAGTTCTTTGTACCATTTTGCTGCAGGAAGATAATCCAAATAAAAAGAAAGGAATTGCAAAGGTAAGCGACAAAAAAAAGAAAAAGACAAGAAACCCAAGCAAACAGAAGCAATGCATAAAGAAAGAGTTTGATTCTTACTGGAATTCGATTTATGTAAAGTGAACCTTGGAACTTTGGGCCCTGCGAGGAAAGTAAAATAAAAAACGTTGCATGTATGCCTTGATATAAACACTGTGTAACTTCTGCGTTATATGTGACTCTTGCACTTTGTTACGTTTTGATATGAGGTTAAGAAGTCATAAAATATTTTGAGATAATTCACTTACCATTGCAATTAAGAATGTACCAGCTGGCTCCCGGGCTGAAGCTTGCTGTAAAGTATTTACAATCGTCATCTGGAAAGAGAAACTGACAGTGTACTCTGTTTCAAATGAATTAAGGGGGGGGGGGGAGAATTTTTAACTGTGGTGCTGAGTAAGTAGAGTGCAACACGTTTTAATGATTCCCTTATTTGCTCTGACGATCGAAATGTCAAATTAGTTGATCCGCAGCTTTAGTTTCTAGCGTTCACGGCTCATCTAGGTGGTAGATAAAGAACAGCAGGTAAAAAACGAAAGTCACAGGTCACAGGTCACAGGTCATTGTTTTACCAATACTAAAACAACTCTAAACCGTATCTAGTGCTCATTCTCATGTGCTTCTGTAATACATGTGTATGCCACCTTTCGACATTTTTTTCCTTGCGGTACGCAGGACGTTTATCACCTAAACCTACTTAAAATAGTCTTACAATTGGTGTTCATTTGTTTTTACTTACTTTTTGCCCAGGGAAGGTCA
This sequence comes from Astreopora myriophthalma, assembly GCA_014634185.1. NCBI lineage: Eukaryota > Metazoa > Cnidaria > Anthozoa > Scleractinia > Acroporidae > Astreopora > Astreopora myriophthalma. Next base: position 7,308,608 of record BLFK01000704.1, read on the forward strand.
CACGAGAGGCAAACTTTCTTCTTGGTCTTAACATGCACACTAGTGAGAGGTGACAAAAGCTAAACTCAGACAGGATTCCGTTTACATTACAACAAAAATTTCCGGATTCGGGACCAACCAATCAGGAACGTTTCAGTGCCATATTCGCCTCGATGTTCACACACAAAACCTCGAAAATCCAGCGTACAAATTACCTAGATGCCGGTAATTCATTAATGTAGAGACTCGGTAATGAATCGGACAACTGAAGTGAAAACTTTGCATACGAATGCTTACCGATCCAGAATATTTTACTCTGCTTAAACAGCTTTTTCAATGAATCCTGGAAGTTTTGAGTACCTACATAGTTCTTATAATTGGAGCACGACATCTTTCACATAAAACCAACTCTTTCCTCAACCTCAGTCTCTGTCTCTCTGTCTCTCTGTCTCTCTGTCTCTCTGTCTCTCTGTCTCTCTGTCTCTCTGTCTCTCTGTCTCTCTGTCTCTCTGTCTCCGTCTCCGTCTCAAATTCTGGGTGATTTAAGAAAAGCCGTTGAGAGGGAGTGGCGTTAAAGTTGTGAAACGGTTGCTTCGAAAAGCCTAGCCACCCTCCAAGGGTTGTTCCCACGTGGTCATGTGACCACCTCCAACCATTGTTCTCGAAGACAATGAGGGAAACAAATAGCTCTCATGCTCGTTACCCGCAAGCTGCGCTGCGCATGTGCAAGATAACGAAATTTTAGACAACTGACTTGCTGTGCGTGTTACAACGCTCCTGACCTCAGCCCATCGTCTTAGTTGCCAGGACTTTGCGTTGGCCCTAACGAAATGGAACTTAGAAAGAAAAAAAGCCAACCTGTATATGTGTCTTTCCCTCGATGAGGTCTCCGTGCTTTGGAAATACCTGTTGAATAAAACGAAGCACCTTAAAATGGTTCTCGTTTGAATTCATTAAACGAAAACAAACTTATATCCTCGCCAAGAAAGAACCAACTCATTCACCTGTGAAAGACAATCAGTTACGAATCCCTTGGCAAAATGGTGGCATTTAAGAACTAGTCGCACAAATTCATTGTGCAATAAATTTTCACATTCCATATCTATGCGCCCACAACAACTCATTCACTGTGCATGTGCGCATGAATGAATCAACATACCACAGAAATTTGGGGTGCGCAGAAATAGCCTTGCATTAAGGTAAAAAGCTACTTTTTGTTCTATTATAACGAGCGAGACGGACTTTAAGACGAAGAGTACGAGGTTTAATGAATCATTCTGCAAAGAGGACACGGAAATCGAGTGAAATTCGAAATTGTAAAGCAAGGGGACCGAAATCGTGTAGCACTGGTTTATTTATTCACGAAGTTCATGTCGTTTTTCACGGTTATTGGTCACATGATTTTTAGAAAATCCCCGCGTAGCAGGCGGTCTGGAGTTTTGTTCCGTTTATCCACGTGGAAACTGGGGCCAACAAATTTGAGCAGACAGAAATCCGGAAGGACAGCAAAAACTTAACCAAGAGCTGTCCGCAGTTCCGCGCGAACAATGCAACGCGTAACAGAGTTTTTAACAACTGCTTTTACGCACAACGAAACAGGCTACAAACGCCTGCTACGCAGACCACATAGAAGCGTTGAAACGCCAATGCATGGACTGCTCGTGCCACTGGTACATACAATGCTAAAGGCTGTATTCAGGTTCATCGTCTCAGACGAATAATGCGTCTGGTGCTTATTTCCCGTATTTGCGTAGAGGGATAATGTGCCTGAAGAAATGTGGGTCCAGACTATCCCGTGCGCTGGTTCTCAGTCCACCTGCACCAAAACTACTGTGTTTTTATAATAGCCGTTCTGATGAAAAGCCAGATTTAACCTATTGGTGAATTCCTAAATCGCCATAGGAATAAGCCGAATAGTCGCAGAAGAATGCACCCTAAATCAGGGCGCGTTCGCTAACCGCGTTCTTTTGGGACCTATTATGAATACCTAGTCTTTTGGAAAAACCATCTCCCACTCACTCTTTGAATGCTCAAGAGAACAAGAATAAACAACAGAATGGTCTCAAGAAAACGCGCCCTTAGATGGACAAGAATCTTACACTATCTCTGTCTCCTCATTGAAAGCTAAAATCCGGGTCACTTCCCAGGGCCCTGATGTGAGAAAGGAGGTGCCTTCGCTTCTTGGTGACTGAGAAACAAAATTGGAGAAATCTCTGAAAACATCATTATGAAACTTTCGTAAGATCTCCCTCCAGCTCGGAGCGAAGACTATCATGATCAATATCGCTGTGAACAGGACAGGTAAGGCCACGCCGAGGTCATCTGCTGACGAGAAGGGTGACTTTCTTTCCTAGGCGAATGAATGAAATAGCGAACCTCTAAAATAAAGAAATTGCGGTAGTGGGTCATCGTCAGGAGGCCATAAATCTCCACCGGGTTCGTAGGCCAACACAGGAGTAGTCGCGATGCTATAGGGAGCTTACGACACGACGACGCTACAAGACAATAGCTTTTAGTGAGCAAAAACAATGACTGTGCACGCTCTGCAAGTGCGTTTTACATTTTGGTACATTTCAACGACGTGAAATAACAAAAATTCAGGTTTTGTGGAGGACGAAAGTGTGTGACCATGAATTTGCAGTTCTCTCCCTACGCTTCTAACCCGCTCATACCAGTTTAATTCCTCGACAGTTACTACACAATTTAAATGCTGAACGACATGAAATAGTTGCGTAGTGATACGAATAACGCTAACTTACATTTTTAAATGACGTTCTCGTAGCCGTCGTCGTCATTTCGTAAGCTCCCTATTTTCCGAACGACATCTCGCATGCTCAAAAACAGGAAGACACGTTCATACAATCAAATAACTTTGGCATGACAATGGTTATCAGCTCATTATTAAGTCATTTTTTGTTTGTTTGTTTGTTTGTTTGTTTTTTTCGCACAGCCGAGAGCGATTACAACCATGGCAACTACTATTCTGGAAATTTCAAAAACCACAAATAACCTCGTCTACTCCTGTGCTGGTTGCCGGGCCATAACTACTTATAGGCTCCTTCATCTTAAACAGGTATTAGCCGGTCTTCGTCAGGTTAACGGCTTTTTGATCACTTTCTCTGCAGGAGCAACGTGGCCGAATGGTTAGTGGTTATTTCTTTATTTAATTAATCATAATGATCGAAAACCGTTAAGATCAAACTCAGTTTGCTGTACAAAGCACTTACAGGAACCATGACTTTTGCAAGATGAATAAAGCCTCCCAGCTTGTCTTGAGGTGAGGGAATAAGGGTCAAATAATAGGAACCGTCGCTCGCGAACAATGGGCTTGGTGGCTGCAAATTGAACAGACGTCTTAGTAGTTTAGTTAGCGCCTGACCAGTTTTCCGTTTCGTGAACGGTCGTTGCCATTTCAATGTCAGTTAGAAATATTTTCACTGTTATAAGTTCGTTTTTATAATACCTAAAAGTTTATAATATCTGTTTTTAATATCTAAAAGTAACACTAACGTCACCCTAATACTAACCCTAAACACCCCTTCATTTCTCTCTGAGGCTTAATTTTTCAATCTGAGCGTAATTTTAGCTGATTTTGTTGCAATTTTAACCACTTTAAATCGTACCCAGGTTTTCCTCAAACATTAGACGAACTGACGAATTCGGAATTTTCAATATTGTACCAACTCGTTAATATTGTACAATAAAGCTGAATCTGGCAACCATGAAACCGTTGAGTCTGAGTACATTGCTGTCGTCAGGCTGGTAATTCAGGTTGCAAATCCGGCCGACTTTTAATCTTCACCAGGTGTAATTTTTCCTGGATATATGAGCTTATATAAGCTTGATAACAGCGTTCTTTTATAAAACTGAGCCTTTTGAATTTCCGAGGTTTAGTTGTACGTGGCCCGGAAACGCCATCATTCAGTGAACTTTAAACCAGAAATCGGCCAGAGAATAGGCTACCTTTAGCCTCTTGTTTCTTAAAAGCCCCATTGTTTAGCGTCATGATAACTTCGAAACATTATCATAGTTATCCTGGAAAGGACTGTTAGCAGCATGAACAAAACATTTAATAGTACACTTACCAGGTATGATTTTGAATTCACCCAACCATTTCCTGCTTTTAATTGCTGGTTCTTGAATGAAATGAATAAGAAGAAACAAAAGACAAAATGTAAGCTAGCCGAGGATTAACTTGTTAGTAGTTCAAGTAACTTGTATTGAATGTATCAAGCCACACCGGCTTTCTCGTTGTAGCGTTCATAGTCGTGGCTGTAACAGCTTCACGAGTAAACGTAAAAGCCGGGGCAAAGATTTTCGATGGCCTTTTTTTTTCAATAAATCCGAGGGACCAAAGTAGTTTAACTCACTTCAGTTTTTCTGGAATCTAATTAGCTAGTGGCGCGCTGTCAGACGGTCCCATGTTACGTATGTAAGACTCTGCAATCTAGAATGTTGCGCAAGCGGATCACCCATGGCGCTCATGCTGCCTTCAAACCGTAATAGGCTCCGCCAGGCTGCCAAGTATGTTTTACCGTTACCTCACTACAGTTTCCTGATGTTGCGTTACAGATGGATGCAATAGCTGTGTCCTGTGCCCTGTTAAGCCACCAAACCGTTACACTCCTGTTTGACGCCCAGGCAACGTTTGTGTAATAATGTTCACTGTTATAAGCAAATAAAGTATCTGTTTAAAATCGGTTTTAAATGGCATGGTTTCAAGGGTATATATGGGAGAAGAGCCATGAGTTATACTTTACAGTTTTCCTTACTACAGCGAGCCGCGAAGGGGAGAGTAACATTTGGGGAATTTTAAAATATAGCAAGCAATATTTACCCCAAATAAGCTCAATAAACACGCAGAAACATGGTATTGTTTGCTATGCCTTAGCATGAGCAGATTGACACTTCGCGATCCACCATCCTAACTAAACCCCTTCCGTGATTTAAACCCCATCAAACCTCAACAACAGCAAGTAAAAGCTCTCTCCGCCCGCAAATTTCACTCGGCTAACGTTTCTGTCACAAAAGTTAAATCTTAACATCATGACAAGTACGTTGCCTTTTCTACGAAAGATTGGACTCTTAATAGGCCGCAACAAGTTATGTAAAACAAAACTGGCAGTCTTTTGTCCTACGACCGAGCTAGTGAAAGGCATGGTTCTATTCGTGGGGTGACATCACAAACTGGTTTGCTGTCCTGTTTTTGAAAAAAGGAAGTTAGAGACGTCATATCAGGAACAGACCCATGCATACATCTCACCAGCTTGGTCATGGGACACGTGACTGCTAGTTATTATTTTGCTAGCTTTTTGTTGACCTTTACGGCGCATTCAAAACGCAGTTTCGTGAGGACAATGGCAAAATATCAGTTGAAATATGTTTGCCTGAGTTGAAGAGATTTATCTTTACAAGAAAACATTTGACATCGGTTGGGTTAACTTTAGGTAACTCACACAGATTGCAACTCGCTCGGAGGACTCAGCACAGTTGAATTTGGTACCTCGGTCATATTCGGTGGAAGATTGTGTAAGTCCACCAACTTGATTGTAACAACTGGATTCGGTGAGCCGGCTTTGGGATACGCTATTCTCTTCACAGTTGTGTAAAGATCGGAATTCTTGCCGTACCACATGTAAGGGAACCATTTAACTCGTGTGTCGTTGGACTGAACGAAAGCGAGATAACGACCATCCGGAGAAAACCACATTGCTGAGTTGGAGTATGTGACGTCCTCTGCAAGCAAGGTTAAGAAGAGAAATTTCAAATTAATCGCGTTTCCCCACTTGCAGATTCTCCTTGCCCTTTATTTTGAGACAAGGAGAAAGAAAAAAAGCCTTAGTCTTTTAATAACCGAACACGAAGAACAAAGTTACCTTGTCCGTGCGTTTTCGAGTGTTTGTTATTTAATTTGCCTGGTACCCTCCCTGCCCAGCAAACTTTGTGCTTGGTGCTCGGTTACTAGGTTGACCTTCTATGGCGTTTTTGTTTGTCTCGAAGAGAATGACATATCAAGCATAACCTGAAGCGCTAAGTTCAAACTGGAGGTAAGGGTTGAGGTTAAGGGAAGAAGAACAAGATACTCTTGAAATAAAATCCTATCGGCCTACACTCGAGTGACGATTAACAGGTTTCTTTTTGGCCGTCTTTTGCGGCCTCTCGACATTTTTTTTCTTTTAGTTTTTTGCACCTAGGTGAAGTGAAACCAGAAAACCAAATCTCAGCTGAACATTTTATGTCGTACGTTAGCTTAATAGCAATTTTGAGTTTATCCTTCTTTGTTTTCCCATTCACGACGAGCATCCATACAAATCCTTAGAATTTTACGCTGTCCTGTCATGAGCCTGGGCTTTCTGTGGTTCCACTTGAAATAATACTAGTAATAATAACAACAGCAACAGCAGCAGTAGCAGTAGTGGTAGCAGTGGTAGTAGCAGTACAGTGGTAGTAGTGGTGGCCATGGTAGTGGTGGTAGTGGTGTTGATAGTGGTGGTGATAGGGGTGGTAGTGGTAGCAGTGGTGGTAGCAGTGGTGGTAGCAGTGGTAGTGGTAGTGGTGGTAGCAGTGGTGGTAGCAGTGGTAGTGGTAGTGGTGGTGGTGGTGGTGGTGGTGGTGGTGGTAGTAGTAGTAGTAGTAGTAACCTGCTCCCCGATGAAATAGCACTTCCTATACTTGCCTTCATACACCCAGTCAGGTACGCCGTTAAACAATTCGTTTTCTTTCCCATTGTTAGTGATTGTATGAAGGTTGCCTCCAACTTTGTCCAACCAGTAAATGTCGTTATCCTGTACCAGTCCCTGTCGCAAGCAACAGTGCACATGATCATTTATGAGGAGTCACAAGCCGAGGATGGGTAAGGTTATTTCCCACTGCGCGAGTAAGAAAGCTTTAGTGTGATTGTGAACGGTGGACATAGGTGCTTTTTTCAGTTACGATCATCACGGTAAAGGACGCAACTTAAGCCGTAACGAGGAAGCATGGGAAAAGACAGGCTTCAACGAGACAGTTTGTAATGGTCTCCTACGCAGCCGCTCGGGCTGAAGTCACGCAACACTCCCTGTCCCGTCCCCCATCGGTTTTTTCGAGGAAGTACCTGTGGATCACTTAGTGTTCACACACAAATACAACAGCGTGCGGTGAGAACTAAATTGACAATTATTTTTTCACCTACGGAACTCACGACACTTGCATAAACTGTATGTGAAACTAAATGAAACAACTTTTTTAACAACGAACGATTGATAAAGCAAATCGCTACAACTCCTTCAAATTAACATGAAATCTAAGAACTTACGTTATGAAAACTCCGCATGAATGAGGTTAACTTTTGAACTTAACTCCAAAAAATTCCGTGTAAACAAAATCCCAAACGAAAACAAAAGACAACTGCTCTCCACGTGAAGTATCAATGCGTTGTGTTGCACACGCGGGCCGAGATTTCAACGATTTAAGGAGCACGCGCGTTTGCGCGTCATCTTGAGACTCACGTCACACTCCCTTCGGCCCGACCTGTTAAGGAAACTAAACAGACCATTTCCGAATTCACGTCAGCCTATTTTTCATAGCGAGTCCAAGTGCGAAAGTTTTGTGATGGTAATTAGTGTTACTTTGCATATGAAAGAAAACTCATTTTCACAAGAAAGACTTTGCACTTAAACTCGCTTTGAAAACGAGGCTGAAGTGAATTCGGAAATGGCCTATTAAATGCTGTTCTGAGTGTTAATATTGGCAATTTGATTGGTTCGCGGTATAAACAGATTGTGACCGTCGGCAGCCATTCGTCAACCAAAGCATCCCACGTGAATGCTCGCAAGTTTGAAATTTTGTAGTATCCATGCTTACTCAAAAATTACGTCAAAGCTTTATCTTGTTCGCGTTGTTATGACAACACAATCACATGAGAGTTTCAGTCTGTAAGGACACTTTTCGCGTTGCGAGACGTTGCAAAGGTAAATTATAGTATAGCTACTTCAGTTCGACGAAATGGATAATCTACCAATCAGTACAGCCAAGGTATGGAATATTTCAATCATTTATAGAAACTTGACGCTAGTTAACAAAAATACGGAAAGAAATTGGGTGAACGCGAGCTTGAGACATTAATTGCTTCGTCTTGTGCAGCTATTCTTTTTTTAGTTCTTTTTGCGCTTTATCAGTGATATATTTGATATTCAACAAGACCTTAAAACTGATGCAGTTCCACATAAAGCGGAAATCATGAGCCGTAATTTGATCTCGTTTAAGTTGAGTTTTTATAAGTTGCTGGCAACATTTTCTAAATCCACAGTTTTTCCGAAGGAGACAGCGCGCGCAAACGGTTTTCGGGCGACTATGATGTAATTGGCTCGTTTCGAAATATTACAAAAAATATTACAAATATTAGATAGAGAGAGAGTATATGAATAACACAGACAACATGCGATCGGCAGCGTGTGGGATCAAGTATGATCGCTCATGTTTTGTTCTTATTTTCGAATTTCCTACGCGTGGTTTGCAGGGCTAACCACACCAGGCTTGTAAGGGGCAGAGGGAGGGGGAAGAGGGCCGTGCGTACACGCATTCCCCACCCCCCACCCTAACCGGGGCCGCGGAGCTCTGTCTGTACTCACACATGAAGCAGTGGTGTCCTAAATCACTATGTCGTTTAGAATTACTATTTCAAATTGAAAAGTCTCATTGCGTATCAATGTTCTCGTTCTTACCTTTTATGTTTACCACGAGACAAATGCAGTCTGGCAGCTCAATTTTTTTACATTTCCCGGGGAAGCAGAAAGCCCAGATTTCACTGCATTTGAAGCGCTTGTTTGTTGGCTAGGGGCGTGTGAGAGTTGCAAGCAATACCCGCAAAGAAGACCTGTCCACACCTCCATTCCACAGACGACATGGAAATCGTGATTGTAATCAGGCTTTGTTAAAGGTAAAATTCCCTAATTCTCTCCTCAGACCATTGCAATAAGAAGAATCTCAATATTACTGATCAGTTATAATAACAAGACAACCAGGAAAATACTCTGCAATGGTATCCCCGTTGGGGAATATTTCAAGAAAGAAAAGAATTTTATCACAATCACCCTCAACCACAAGAGTGTGTGTCGAAACAAAGAGGAGTTGACCGTGATAAACGAAGGCAAGCAGAGGGTGACAACCTACCTTTGCACGCTTACCGAAGAGCATTATGACTTCGTCAGGAAAACCCACTTCAAGAGGACCACGTATCGAGGAATACGAAACGTGGACGTGTTTCCTCCGGTTAAAAAAAAAGCCATTCTGATTGTTAAAGGGCGTTACAACGAGCGGACTCTAATCATCGTGCAGAAAGTCAAAGAAGATCCATGGAGTGAGTATATTCTCCTTATTATTCAATGATCCAATGCTTGTGGGTGGTATCCATATTTTGCCACTAACTTGATTTTTTCCAGTACACACGTACGACACGTCGGATTTCAAGCTTTCTGATTGGCTGTATTTTTCATTGTATGAGACAAAATTCATTGGGCGCAGCAGTAAGCAATGTTAACATCCCGCGGGAATAGAAGTCTGTACAGTAGACTTCAGAAACAAGGTTATCATCTTTGCTTGTTTTGTATTCTTCCGTCAGGCTTTATGGTCGAGCCGTGGATGGCATTAAAATTTGGCGACGATGAAACATTCGACTTGTCGTGGATTGACGGCATTTTCGACAGTACCTCAATAGTTTCGATGATCGAGAAGTTCTTCCTTTGTGATGAACGTGAGTTTCTAACCAGTTTGGAGTCGGTTGCTTTGTTGTTGTTGTTTTTTAGGAGAATAAATGTTGTTAAGAAATGGGGACAAAGCAAAATTGATTGATCGGAGAACTAAACCAGTTAATTAAGTTACGGTATTTTGGAATAATTTATTCGCGCATCTTAAGTCAATTATGAGTTTCAGAGCGCTTCTTGATTGAGGGTCGCATAACAAAAACCTGCAAAGTAATTACAGAGCCGATCACGCTCTCCAGCCAATCACAGATGAAAGTAATTTACGACTTGCTTTCACTAGCCAATTAAGAGAAAGCAATTAAAAATGTCGGCGCTAACTAAGTCGCAATAAGCCATGCGTGAGTTCACCCCAGCCTATTTTTCAAAAAAACAACGCAAACAAAAGCGAAAGCAAACAAAAACAACTTTCTAATGAAAGTAATTACCAAAAAAGCTAATTACCATAACAAACGTCCACACTTGGGCTAGGCTTACTTGAACGAGTAAATGACCTATTGGGTTTAGTTTTGAGTCTGATTGGCGTGTAAAGTTCGCGAACGATTTGTGATCCAGTCATACGGCAAACCAAAGAAATTGCGTAACTAATTTCCACACTCAGTTCAAAACTGCTCTATAATCGAAAGTGGCAACGTCAAATTCCTTTTTAAATAAACCATGCCTTTTTAAGGAACATATTGTGTTTCTGTAAAGATTTAAATTAAAAAAGCAAGCGCGAAATAACGTTCGACAGTCAAGAGATGTAATAGATATGATTTAGGAGTGCATCACGACAACAATTCTTGCTTGTTCCCATTAGGCATACAAAGGTCACTTGAGGCGCATTACAGCAGACCTGCCGAGCAATCAGAAGAGGATGACATCGCTCTCTTGGATTTAGAGGGGGTTACCGATTTGTTTGAGGAACAATGGAGCGCCAATAGCTCATCTGATTCAGAATCAGAAGCGGGTGAAAGCGAACTTTCGGACTTAGAAGGGGTTACCGGTCTGTTTGAGGACCAATGCAAGACAAACAGTTTATTTGATTCAGAATCGATTACAGATGAAAGCTTTGGTTGCAATGAAGAATCAGAGATCCATAACAGCACACATCTTCAAGAATCAGAAGCCAGCGGTAGCGAGCCTTCGGAAATAGAGTGGGTTACCGGTCTGTTTGAGGAAGAAGACACAAAGAATAGCTTATCTGGCACAGAATCCGTTACGGACGAAAGCCTTTGTGGCAGCGTCGAAGTAGAAGCCACTACCAGCAGGCCTCTTGAAGAATCAGAAGCTAGTGGTAGCGAACATTCGGACTTAGAAGGGGTTACCGGTCTGTTCGAGGACCAATACGAGACAAACAGTTTATTTGATTCAGAATCGATTACAGATGAAAGCTTTGGTTGCAATGAAGAATCAGAGGCCCATAACATCACACATCTTGAAGAATCAGAAGCCAGTGGTAGCGAGCCTTCGGAAATAGAGTGGGTTGCCGGTCTGTTTGAGGAAGAAGACACAACGAGTAGCTTAATATCTGGCACAGAATCCGTTACGGACGAAAGGCTTTGTTCCAGCGAGGAAGTGGGGGCCACTAACAGCACTCCTTTTGAAGAATCTGAAGCTAGTGGTAGCGACCTTTCGGAAATAGAGGGGGTTACCGGTTTGTTTGAGGAAGAAGACACGGCGAATAGCTTATCTGAAACAGAATCGTTTACGGACGAAAGCCGTTGCTGCAGCGAGGAAGTAGAGGCCACTAACATCAAGCCTCCTGAAGAATCGGTAGCGGATAACAATGATCTCCCCGAACTAGAAGGAATTGCCAGTCTGTTTGAAGAACAAGACAAGACAAATAGCTTCATATCTGTATCTAAAGAATCAGAACAACCAGTCGACAACCTAGAGAGAGGACCTATCCTTGAAACAGAAAAGAATCCAGTCTCTGACACTGAAGATGCAAGCAAATGGCAAAGTATCAAAACATCATTGAAAATTGCCGCTGGGTGTGCTGGAGTCGCGGTAGCGATATATGCAGCATATAAATATTTCAGGTGAGTTCTGAGAGTGCTGATATGCGGAGTGGATGAGCTGTAGTTACACAAGTTATTCAAAAGTTTTCCATGCAAGTGGTGGAAAACACAATTGCTTTTCCCACTGGAAAATACCAAAGGTCATTTCCCAGTTTACTTCAGTCTCTAATCCAAAAGCCAAATTTTGTGATGGGAATTAGTTCTACTTTTTCAGGGACGTGAATGAAAACTGTTTTTCACACGAAGAATTACTTCGAACTTGGACTCGCCTTGACGATGAGGCTGAAGTGAACTCTGAATGGCCTATTCATTTGTTCGCGCCGCCTCGGTAGATAAGGACATTATAGGATAAGGCTGCACCGCAAACATATGCATCTTAGCTTCGATTGTTTAAAACAAGAGTTAACGACTTAGCACGACCAGTAAGCAAGGCGTTTTACTATGGTGAAATCAAATCAAATCGTTCAACTGCCCTTTAATGTCCTTTTATTTACAGACAGGAGCGTTTTCGAACAAACGAAGGTGTAAAAACAGCGCATTACATTATCGTTACTCTCAATCAATAGTCGGGATATGGAAAATACACAACTCTAGTGGCAGGTGAAATTTCGTACGAACTTTAATTACGAGTGGTGTATTTTTCTCTAAAACACCCAGTTTTTCATGTTTGCGCAGTTGAATGACTTGGTTTCATTAAATAATTGAATGGAATTTTGGATTTTCAAAACTTAATTTAATCGACTGTTTGTATTCTTTTCTCTGTTTTTCAGAGGTTGATTTCCACACGTCCAAGATGATCTGCACTGTTCTCAATATTTATTTTGGTTATATTGAAATTAATCAATGATTCTCAACACTCTTTATACATGGATGTCGGCACCTTGCTATAACTGAAGTGCCCAAATCGTGACATTATTTTCGTGCCACAGTTTTCTATGTTCTTTTGTCGAGTCAGATCCACATATAGAGTTATTCTGCTTGTTCGTTTGTTTGTTTGTTTTCTGTCATCATATTTTTGTTTGTTTGTTTGTATGTATATGTTATTTACAAAGTGAAAAATAAAAGAGAGACATATTTATACATCGTATTCCGGTGACTTCAGTTTGAAGAGAAGGGTGATTCTGTCAGTTGCGGGAGCTCCTTACGTGCGATGCCTGTGGCATGCCACGTCAACTGATTTGGGACGAATTTATATAATAATTTTCCTTTCGCCAATTGTTGTGTGCTAGTGCAACACAACTATTATTAGCAGAAGTGTGAGCTCTCCTCTCAAGCTTGTGATAAAAACTGCAGAAAAAGAACGTTTCTCTGTGTCCATCTAACAGGCTGGTTCAAACCACTATTCTCCACGCCTAAAATGTCGACCACTTACAACATAGGGCAACCCAAACAATTTCTAGAACCTGATCCAATATAATAAATAAAAGAGAAGCTTACCACGGAGGTCCCTTTGTTCGCCCATAAAGCCAGCTGGATTTGCTTATTAGGATTTGGTGGCTCAACTCGAAAAGTTGATCTGTTGGAGAGTAAAATATAAACAATTATTAAACTGCCTATATAAATATGACACTGGTAAACCAAACGTTCAGCGAGTTCGATTGAGGAGAAATTTCCTTTCGCCAATTGTTGTGTGCTAGTGGAACACAACTATTATTAGCAGAAGTGTGAGTTCTCCTCTCGGTAACTCAATATCCTGGCATGTGAATGCATAATAAGAGTTCGCCACCGGCCTGATATTTACAGGATATTACACGGTGGCAAGTAGCCAATTAATAGTGCCGGAAAGTTACCTCGTGTTTTATCTCTTTCCTTCATCCATACCTACCTATTCTCGAGATGGTGAACGTAATAATCCGCGAAGAAGGATCGACGGTACAACTGAAAACAATTTGAAGCGAATTTTTAGTGTCTCGTATTGATAATCGCGAGTTCCCTTTTTTAGTAACTAAGAAAGGAGAGTGTTTAATATACGAAGCGACTAAGGCAACAAAACAACGGACAATTTCACAGAGTCCCTGGGTGTGACGTCACGGCGACCATGTTGAGAAAATAAGAACGGCAGCCATATTGGAGGAGTAAACCGGTGACACAGCTCAAGTTGCCCCCTAAGGACTACCGCTTGGCAGTGACAAGATGGTTTGTTTGGTGAGTGCTTACTCCACCATGGGCTCACAAGGGCTATTTGAGTTATGGACACGAGTCAAAACCGAGAATATATCTTTTGTTTTATTCATAAACGAAACGAATATGTGTGCGCTGAACGCGTGAGTGAAATAAAGCAGTAGTGTAGGAGGCTAGCTGTCGTAATGTACCACTTTATTTTATTTTATTTTATTTTTCTTTTATTGAAGCAGCTGCTATTGTTTTGAGGTCCGTTTCGGATATTCATTCATTTTGTTGAACTACAAGTCTGGCAAAATAATCGCCGATTGGTTTCTCCATCTTGCAAGTCTCGATTTTACCTGTCTCTACTTCTCACTGAAAAAAGTGTCTTCCGCCATATAGCATACACTTATAGAAGTCCATTTCTTCCTTCAAAGCAACTTCGCTACTGTTTCGTTTTTGAATAACAGAACTTTTTTTCCGTCAAGGGATTCAAAACACAGACAGGTATTTGGTTACTTTCGAGAGTGGGCATTGTGTGACAGCTAACGTTTCAAGCGAGACTTGCGTCACGGCGTGGTTACCTTCTTTAAATTGGAAGCCATCAGCACCCACTTTTTATCCGAAGACATCCAGTACGAAGATACATTGTATTTTTCCTGTAAAGAAAATGAAAGAAATAACCCAGAAGCGTTGCTGTTGCGGTTCAGTGTTTTTTTCACTCGAAGATAAACTTTGAATTTATTAACGCGTTTGTTGTGCAGAGCGGATGGGTACAAAGCAAAATGGTGCTGTTCCACTGCACTCTCCCCCTAAAAATCCCAGTTGGAATTCTTGTCCATAATCTCTGCATCTTTAAAAATGTAAAGACATAACGATAGGTAAACAATGCCAGCAATGCTGAATCTCATTCTTTCGCACTAACTTTACTTACAGTTAGCTGTGATAGTTTGTAGCGTCGTTAAATTTTTCAAGAGCAGTTCAGGATATCCGTGAAACAACATTCTAATTAAGTAACGTTCGTTCTCGTTTTGAACTTTTGCCATGGCAAAAAAAAACTAGAATTTTCCTCCCAGTTCCTTATCCCCTTCATCATGCGTTCTGGATCTGCATTATTTATTCATTTCTTCTCACTTGGTGGAGTTCTGTGTTGATTTACTAAATTTTTAATATATTTTTTCCTGACTGAAATTGTATATAAAGAACTGAAGAGTAGAGTAGAGTAGAGTAGAGCAGAGTTGAGTACAGAGATAAAACGCCAGAACTAGTAGCTTGCTGAAAATTACCATTATATGTTTGGAAAAGGCAAAATTTCTGGTCGTGTTCTTGGTTAGATTGGTCACTGTCAAGTTTCCACCAGAATACCGAAGATACTCGTCATCTTTGAAAGAAAAGAAAAACGTTAGTTTCGTGTTATTTACACACAAATATTTCTGTCCCTACCGCTATCGTGCTTATAGCATTACCTCTCCATCTATTATTTTGTTTTCTCGAGCATTCTCGTCCGCAGTGCCTCCGCAGTATTTTTTGTCGTGGGGTACGTACTATAAGTATATCATAATAAGCCCGAAATTTATGGTATTTTTACTATCACCATGATACGCTTGATACCGGTACATTTATAGGTTGACTTGTCTCTTTCGTCAGGACAAGCTCGTTTCTGTAAATGGTAGGCGCCCAACGGAAACCAAAGGGAGAAACGAGAACCGAATCGAAGCACGGGAGTGTGCACGACCCCCTGGGCTATGGACTTCGCTACTTTCGATCATGTTCATATATAGCACTCAATCTCCTGTTCTGCGAATTCGCTTCACAACATGTTTAATCGCCCTACAACGGACCTTTCTCAAATATCAGCTCTCCTGTCTCCCTTACCTGACATCCATCTAACAGAGTATGAAGAGGGGTAATATTCTCCACTAAAGATGTCATCGAATGCAAACACCTTGCCTAGAGGTTGTGACTTCTCCTCACCTAGAAACAAAAACAAGGCAGCTCTGGAGCAAGCAAACCAGCTTTATTTCCTCTCAGTTAATTAGAATTATATTTACTTAAATTCCTTCTTAAGATAAATAAAATATAGTATTTTAAGAATTATGTTAGAATGTTTGAGGATGGAGGTCAAATCAACCAACCGGTTTTCAGGTTGACCTCCATATTACGTAATAATGTTTAAGTACGAGCTAATAAGAGAATGATTGACATGAACAGAAGAATATGCTAATTTAATATTTGTTGAAAGCTCTCAGGTAGTAGTAGACAGAAACAAGAGAACAAAAGATGGTGCCGTAATTATTTCAGTTATTTCAGTTTATAGCAAGTAACTAAATAACCCGTGTACATCCTCCCCTCAAACAAAAATTTAATCACTCCCCGATTTTTTTGAGGGCAGGAGGGGGGTGCACAGAGGCTAGTAAGTAAAAAGGCTACAAGCAAACTTCCTCAAGCTCATTAATAACTCACGCAAACTGCTGGCTAAACTTAGACTTTTTGTCGTGTATAATATGTTATGTGGTCGCTGGGAACCTGACACCAGGAACATAGAGAGGATAAAGTCAACTTAAAACCAGGGTTAGGGCTTGAGTTAAGGTAGCACGCGAGGGAAAGGGGGGGGAGTAGGGAGAGTGAGCGAAGAGTGAAAGGAAACTGCCCGAGATCCCCACAACCAAAAGCCGATTGCTGCGTGGTTAAATATACTCACGTGTCTAATCCCTCACGTGCGTGTCTGGGCCGCAGTCCATTCCAGATCGAGACTTCTCGGTTATGGACTTCTGGTAGCGGTCATTTAATACCTGGTTGCTAGTCGGGCTAGCAATCATAAGTGCACACTGGCCAACTGATGCATCAGATTTCCATGTCCTTTTAAATTCGGCAATTTCTGAGCTGTTTGTTTCAGTTCTGCTTGACGGACACTGAAATCAATCCCTTACAGACCCAGACAGTGCATGCAGAACAGGTAATGCAAACAAGGAAATTCAATCGAAGAGTGATCATTTTCCGCTCTCGTTCGAGTTTTAATTTGTTCTAAATCCGTTCCCTGGACAAACTCAACAAAATCAACATGCATGTCCATTAGACCGGGCTTAGGCCTTTCCCAGGATATCGTTGAGTGAGTCCTGTACTTGCCAAAGCCTCGATTTCAATACGTACCATCGTGCACTGAGCTACGTACTAATCTGATACGATGGGCTTCGGGAGGATTAAACAACAAAGGAAAGCAATTGTCTCATATATGCACTTGAAAAATTCAAGTGACTACAACGGAATTCGAACCCACGATCTCTGCGGCCGGTGCAGTGCTCTTGCTAACTGAGCTATGAAGCCACAAACTTGAAAGCAGGTCAATTTGTTGGGCTCATGCGCGTTTTCCCGTGAAAGGAAATGATTGTGAAGTGCGGGTTGGAAATGAATTGAAGAAGTGATCCTCACACTTTCTGGACAATTTAAGCAATTGTCTCATATATGCCCCTAAAAAAATTCATGAGCCCTACAAATTGACCTGCTCCCGCATAACTCCTAGCGGCGATGACATAGGTGTTTTTAAATTAAACGTTCAAAATACTGGTAGGAATCTTCTCGTAGGTCGTCATTAATTGGCCCTTGTACGTTTTCAGTTCAGTGTGAACCCCCGATTCAACTCAGAATAAACTCCAACAAATATCAGCTCCTCTTATTTCAAGCTCACCTTTTGTTTCGGGTTTCTGAGACAGCGTGATGGCTAAGATGACAGCCACTGCTACCAAAAGACTCAGAACAATTAGAGGTACCCCGAACTTCCAAAATCGAGCGCTTCTTCCCATTTTCCCCACTAGAAGTCAAGATGAACGAGTGGCTGTTGAAACTTCGTCCTTTTGCAGTGTTCTGTTGTTTGCGTGTCCACTACTTGGATAACAGTAACTACTATTTTTTGATGGACGCGCTGTCGCCTTAAAAGGTCGGTGACCTAGCTGATGACGCCGGTAAATTGCTCGAATGACACTTTTCGTTCAACCAGCAGTATGTTTGGGCACAAAGAAATTAAACACCATTTTTGTATATTCGAAAAGATTAGCGTGTATTAGAACCCTTTGATAAAGAAAGCAAAGTTTTCAAAAGTTTCAAATAACGTGTTCTACACTTCGTTGAAGTCGTGACTACAGAAGGGACTCTCGTGACAGACGTGAACTAGGTGAGGGCCTCCCAGGGGGTGGACCGGGGGGGGGAAGCGGCTCCTTGTTTCCTTGTTCCCTTTAAAAAATTTGTTTGTGTTTCCTTGAAAATTAATTCCAAACTTGTTCCCAGCTTTTTTACCCCTAAAATGGTTTATGTTCCCTTGTTCCCCAAAACCCATGGGAGGCCCTTGTAGCCTTTGCAGTCCCTGATAAGAGATCACAATCCAAAATTAGCAAACGACACACCTCGTTGGCGTTCTATCTTTTTTAGTGATGATTACAACTAGAACAGATTCTTCATCGAACATTTACTTTATGTACTTCAATCTATTTTTACTGTTCTGTTCCCTTTTACGAGAAACATCCATCCAAAGCCTTATATTTTTACTATTCGAGAGTTCTGTTTTCAGCCTGGGTTTTTGTTTTTATCCTCTTGTTTTGAGCCTGGGAGCGATCATGCTGAATATCAATGATCATTGGAATAAAAGACAATGAGACAAAATTGTCGGAATCGTAATTTTTAAGGTCTCGAGCGGCCAGTCACCCATAACAGTATATAAAAGCTAAGCATGC
>BLFK01000704.1:7327163-7352163 GCA_014634185.1 Astreopora myriophthalma
GGGGGTAGGGTTAGGGTTAGGAGGCAGGAGGCTAGTAAAAGATGGGGAACTAGGGAAAATAACGCTTAAAAGAACTAGATACCACGCAGCTGTTTACAACCTCTAATTTCATTGAATCCGTTTAGGACGCAGCTCTATTGTTTTTAGGGTTAGGGTTCATTGTTTCTGTTGTTTCTTTGAATGCTTCTATTGTTTTCTGAGCCAATCGCGTGGGTTGTTGTAATAGCTGCGTACTGACCCAAAAGAACACAATGGGCCGTTTTGCATGATTGCGTCATAATGACTAACAAGGCCAGGATGCTTTGTCAAAATGCTGTCTTATGCAGATTTTTGTACTCTTCAGGGAATAACTAGACAACTGGTAAAATTTGCCTGACAATATAAGCCACTCAATGCATTCTGGTCTTGGTAGTGAATTACGCCATCATCATGGAAATGGCTTATTGTAAGTCAGTTCTGTTGTTCGAGAACTGTAAAACTAACTGGCTTGTTCCAGGCATTCAGATAGCGAAGAGCAGCGAATCTGCGTGGGGAGCAGATGGAGATTTGAAAGCTTGCATCATCTTAGGATACTCCGGTCACACTGTACAACATGATCACGAAGGAATAATTGTGCAGTACTTACGATTGCGCAAATCGATATTTTGAAGCGACGTTTTCGTTGGCGTTGCTGAAACTGCTTAACAGCTCAGTGCGTGCTTTCTACATTTTGGTACACTTCCTTCCGTCTTAACAACCAAATTTAAGGATCTGTGGAAAACGTCAGTAAACGACGATGAATTTTAGTTCATCTTTCTCTTTCTCTCTTCTTTTCCTCCGCTTTCATAGTGCATGTCTGCACCAGCCCCACCCCTATTGATAACGACCAGTCCCCGAAAAATGCAAAGCCATTGCTTTTCTGCCGGTTTTTGTTCTCGTCAACGTCACCGTCGCTTAAGAAAAAGGGCTTTTTAAAAAAATACCATGACATTTGAGCAGGTTGAACGTCACATCAAGAGCTGCAAAACATGCATTTCCATTGTTACTGACCTAGGGGAATTTTAGATTTGCCACGTGCTGTTCATGAGTCTTTGAACTAAGGACCCGATTACATGGTGAGTCTCAGCCTGGGGCGAAATTTCAGGCCACTCACTGTGCAGAGTTACAGCCCGGGTTGAAATTCGCCAAGTAAAGCTAACATGGCTTCTGTCTACCAAACAATCCTACAATACCACACTCGTACCAGTCTCCCCAAAGTTTCTGGAGTAGGGACTGACACGGTGGCCATTCTGAACCCAATTATTGCTTCTAGTGGCTATTATGGTTAGCCAAGGAGCAGATACACATTGATTTTTGCCCCTAGGTGTAACATAAAAATACTTGCAGAAAGGTCAACCTGCAGAGCCAAGTTGTTTGAAGCAGAGTTTGTGGTAACCTTGGGTTAAGTCCTATTAAAACCTATAGGGTTGTCATAGCAATTATCACAGGTTAGCACTACCCCTGCTTTGAACAACTTTGCCCAGGTGTTTCTTGAAAGCCCCACAACTTTTCATGCTTATTTCAGGTGCCACAATTTCCTGCATCTCTTAAAAAGAAAGACACTAACAGGTGTGAAATCTTGCAACAATATTAAAAAAACAGTTTTTGAGAATAAGCCAATCACAGTTTTAAAAATGGCTTCACAGGCCAGAAACGTTTTCCAGGACCTTGAGAAACGTGTTTCTGTTCTGCACTGCATATTTCTACTTGAAAAACTCATAAATGAGGAAAGTTGCTGTCAACACTGTGCACAGTACAGAGGCTTTCATCCACCACTCATTATTTTCCTTGTAACTCTTCGTTAAAATTTCTTTGCCTCCACTGGAAGGAAGAGATTGGTTATTCAAGGATTTTGAAAGTTTCCTCAATTCCTCTAAAGTTGCATCTTTATTTTGGTGAACGGAGCTATCAAGTTTGTCAAGATTGCACAGCAGTGTCTTTAGATCTCCATGCATTGTTTGCTGAAGTGATTCTGTTGTCTTGATAACAGAATCAATTCTTGATGCAATTGTATCAATTACGTCTTTTCTGTCTTTCTTATTGTGACCTGCAGCTGG
Organism: Astreopora myriophthalma; assembly: GCA_014634185.1. Taxonomy (NCBI): domain Eukaryota; kingdom Metazoa; phylum Cnidaria; class Anthozoa; order Scleractinia; family Acroporidae; genus Astreopora; species Astreopora myriophthalma. Next base: position 7,329,239 of record BLFK01000704.1, read on the forward strand.
GGACTGTTCACTAGCAAGGTCCTTAGAATGAGCAGGGGGTCGCAGGTGAATTCCAAATTCCTTCAGTGGCTCAGATGCTAAATTCAATGTTACAAAATTTAAGACACTTTCCAGTTCATCAAGCCTTTCATCTAGCAATTTGCTTTGAGTTGAAAAGGACTCTTGTAGCTTAGTTGCTTTTGTTCCCATTTGGTCACCTTGTGCTTTCACCAGATCTTTAAGCTCATAGGTTTTTTCTATCAATGTGTTTCCTGTTTCCTTAATCGAGTTTTTTACCTGCTTCAAGCGGACGTAGTTCACAACAGTAGAACCAAAGATTCCTGAAAAGAACAATAAGTGGAACAAAACTATTGAAGAATGTTGTGATAAGTTAAGCAGATTTGCAGATTGTTGACAGGTCAACTGAAAATTTGGGCCCAGTCTGATTCTGCTTTTTGTCTGTCTACAAATTCAGATGACTGTCAGATTGTGTATCTGATTGCTAACGTTTGGATGGCCTTGGGTCCTGAATCAAAGGAAAATAACATGAATGATGGATCGGGCCAAAATATAGTGTGGATCAGTGGATTTGCATACCCTATTCATCCCACCCCCCTACTTTACAATTCAAAGCATTTTTTAATACATTAATTTATTGGATTTGAATATGCCTTGAAAACTGAATTTATTGTATTTGCACTTCCCAGCTTCTCATGTAATCTGTTTAATTCTCATGCGACTTCTGTCCTTCCCAAATGTTATACTGGTCAATACTCAAGTATTATTATCATTATCATTATCATTATCATTATCATTATCATTATTATTATATTCTATTTTTCTCTTTTGTATATCAGTAAACTTTCTTTCTTAGTTTCATTATCGGATTCCTACTTTCTACTTAGTTCTGCAAGTTTTTTTAATGTATTGTAAAATAATACTTAATTTTATGCGTCGAACCACTGCTTGCCTCGAATAGCTGCAGGGCTCAAAGTTTATTTTTGCCTTTGGGAGCACTTGTGCAACCAGGTGTACATTTTTAGGCACACTGCTGAAATTTTAAGTGCAGAGTTAAAAATTTTAGGCACACAGCTTCAAATACTTGGAGCACCCACTCCAAAAGAATACTTAATTAACGCTCCAAAAAGAGTGACTCAGGCTTCGTGTTGCAATATTGGCCTATTCCAGCAGTATTGAACGCAACGAAAACAAATAAAAGAATCAGGATATTTCACAACTTTATTATTTGGTGCTTGGTTGTGTTATATCTATGTTAAATTTATATTTATCAATCGGAGTACGTTAGTATGCTCAGGTGAGTAAGCACTAGAGAAGTCGCACTGTATTTTGGCTTTTAAGGCGCGGTGGTGCGACCACACATGATTTTTTAGGCGCACAGCCAAAATTCTAGTCGCATTTGCGACCAGTCGGTCGTTAACTGAGCCCTGAGCTGTAGCTAACTGCAAGCAGTGGTACATCACATTTTGTATGTTTCAAACTTCTTAATAAAAACTTGAAACTTGAACTTGAAACTTTGAAATAATTATTGCTAGTAGTATCTGCTACACTTTGCTGGGATCGAATGTGCATTAATTTAAAGTAGTCACACTTTTGGGATCCTTACCATAAACACAGGGGAGCGATTTCAGAATACCCGTTCACTTATTTACATATTGCCTTCTTCTCTTTAAGAACGAGACATAGATAACAATACACTCTATTCAAATGCTAATGAGTGAGGGGGTATTCTAGAATCTAGCCAACACAGGTACAGTCTCTTACCAAGTGCAGCTCCACCCACGGATCCTATCACAGACCAGTGTTTGGTCCTCTCAGCTCTGGCACGCTCTTTCTCATGGGAGTCTCGCACAGCCGCAGATAACAGGGTAAATCGATCTCTCTCCAGAGTCTCAAGAGTTTCATAATCACTCCTCATTTTCTTCTCTTGGATGAGAATTTTGTGCTCCTCAGTCGCTAATGCTAGATATTTTTCGTCGTCCCGAGGAACTCTATCCAGTTTCTGGCGGATTTCTCTTAGACTTTCTTGCACAGAATCAAGCGCTGATTTGCCCGCTTGAACCTGGCCTCGTGTCCTCATGAAGTCATCTTCAGCTTTCTTGACACTCGACTGCGCTTTTTGAACCTCGGAAATCCCCAGTATATCGTCCAAAGCTTGAACAGCACTTCCAAGTCTTTTGTAGGACTTCCGCAGAAAGGCTTCCCCAGTACTATAAATCACGTTCGAAGCCTTAGAGAGCCATGATGCAGGGAGATTTTTGCGAAGATTTGTTTTATGAAATGGGCGGAAACAGGCTCGACAAGTCCATGGATTAAAACTAGACCTTTTTAGTATCGCTAATTTAGTGTAAAGCATACTTAATCGCTGAAACCCTTTGACCAGCTCAGGTTATTAAAACAATACCCCATACATATCTCGCTAAGAGGCCGTCCACCATGTTTTTGCAAAATGGGAGAAAAGACTGGGATAGAAGCGCAGAAAATCAGTCACCTGGGAAGGGATGGTTGAGGATTATTATGAATACATCAAAATAGGTAAAAAGTACTAAAACGGCCATTTTCGGTAGAACTATATTAGACTATGCTCCTTTCTTTATGATAACAATTATTTACGGGAGAACAGATATCCCAAGGGACCGCAAAATACAGCAGTTTAACAACCTCCTCTAACGAGACCCTGGATGGAAATTGTATGTGAAGGAATGGAGACGAGTACCCAGGGGTGCTCGGTTGTCTTCGTAAACAAGAAAGAAATGGCGTCTTCCTTCCACACAACGCTCTGTTGTTTTGCATTTTGCCATGGCCGATGTCTACAGCAAGTCGCATTCAGAAATATTAGAGTGCCTGGAAGTATTTGGAATCGTCAGGACAATTATCGAGGCTCGAACTTTTCAACATCTTGCGCAAATTTAGCGAGAGGCGATTCAAGGATTCAAAAATTCCGGACTGTTGTTGACACATTTATTGCAGGGAGTAAACAGTTGGGCAATGACGTGAAAGTGATGTTTGAAATACAAAAGAAGCTGAAAGATAATAATTACAACTGGGATGCTTTAAAAACAGAGGAAATAATTCATTTACACCAGGTTTGTAAAATTGATATGACGTACTCTCGTGGACTATGTAAGCTTAAGTTTATTTACTGTCAATATATGGTTTTCACTCAGGTGACCAGCCTCCATATTGATTTACAGAAGAAAAAGGAAATATTTGCATAAAAATGGAGTTCAATTCCCCAAAGATTGTTTTGGGACACCAATATGGCCACCATTTCTTTGTTTAGGTACGCCAATATGGCTGCCGTGACGTCATGTGAAAACGATCTAAAATGAACAACTTTCATCTTCATAAAGCTGGCCAAGGCATTTTCACTTTTCCTGCCTGGGAACAAAACAGGCAATCCTGAGCAGGAAAATGGGCCTATCTCAGGTAGCCAATCACATCACAGAATTTACTTCACGCTGCCTGCTGGCAGAGCCTGCCGTTTAAGCAATGGAGGACTTTTTCCTTGTTTAAGTAGCCTCATCTAAACACGGAGGGGGGGGGGGGGGGGGGAAAATTTGAGGCAGTCGAAGGTTTGCATTAATGTCGACAATTCTCCCAACCCCCCTCCCCCAAGTGTTTAGATGAGGCCATGTGACAAGGAAAAAGAGTCCCCTATTGCTTTTATAAAATATTTCTCAAAAATAATTCAACAAATGAGAGAAAATGTTGTTTAACATCTTGATTGAAATAGATTTCGTAATACACGCTCTCAGGTAATCTAGACGATCAAAACTTGCATCTGACAACACATGAACCAATCAAAATTCGTGTGATGTCACAGCCATGTCTACATACTCATCTAAACACAATTATTGACCAATGAGAGCATGTGTACTATCCTAATTATTTTATAAATAAAAATGCCAGTTTGTGTCTAATTATGTACTATGACAAATGTCTGGAATGAACTTGGGTAAACATTTGTGTTGCCTCTGTTTAGTTTCTTTAGTAAATATGGGCACAGGATGGATTAATATGGACACAAGATAGATTACCAGAGGTTTTGCAGTTTGTTGTTGCTTCTTTGTGGCTAAATTGGCTAAATTTTGGCCAAGGAGGAGAAAAAAGAAAAAAAAAATCATTTGCATTTAACCACAGACCAACAGGTTTGACAACAAAACTCCAGCACCCTAAGGGTAGGGGGTGGGTATTGGGGTAACTAAAATTACAGACTGCGGTAGAAGAGCAAATGACTGGCTTAATGTGAGAAGTTTCTTAGATGAAAGTCTCTTTTTCCGCAGACAAGAAAAGACCTCCTGAAGAGTTTGCCAGTTGTCGTAGGTTTTTTTATACCATTCCTGGGTTATGCAGCTCCATTTGTAGCGTGAGTGTCTCTTCTTTTAAGTTGTACATCAATGAAGTTCTGAGTTAATTTAATTCATATTGTGTGTGTCAACAGGCACAGTTTTATAGCTGCATTGACTAATTGTTGTACTCTGACACACCCAATTCTATCAATTGAAGGGCTGTTTGCATAAACGTCCTAAGTGACTTCTTTTCATATTTTGGTTATTTTGTCAAATTGTGGCCAAATTTCAAGCAATAAACCATGTAATTAACTTACTCAAACAGTTGTTGCAGGTTGCATGCAAGAATGTGTTATCAGGCAAAGCTGTTTTGTTTTTGTTTTTTTTAGTGCTCACCAAATTTGTTGTACTCTGATGCACCCAATTCTATCAATTTTAAATGAGTTTGACTTACTCTTTATTTTCCTTTTTTGGTCAGCCTACTCTATCCCAAGCAGTTGTTGTCTCGTCATTATTGGCAGCCACATCAGCATGAGAACTTCGTGTTGCAGGATATCAATCGTAGAAGAGGACATTACCTTCCAATTGTAAGGGAGGTTGGTAGGTTGGCATTGGGTTACAAAGCAAACAGTCGATCAGAACACTTGATGTCAACTTCAGTTAAGGTATGCTGTACTTTAAATTTGCAAAAAGCTTGCTGAATTTGTAGAGAATGGCAAGGGAAGATGTGCTCGAAATCAGTTTGAATGTGGAAAATAGTCTTTCCTTGAAAACCAGACTGACTGACACTGACTGACTGACTGGCTGACTGAGTGATTTACCTGTTTGGTCTTCAAATTGAGCTTACTGCCGTTTTGAATTTGTCTATAATCCTTTTCAAGTTGTAAACATTGTATGTATTTACAATGTACTGTTTTGCATTGTTCATTGTTTAGTAATGCTATCTTAAAATTTTGCTGTTCTTGACATTTTTCCACAGGTTGTCAACAAAAAACACCCTTCAAATGAAGAGTTGTTAAATGCAGTAGAATTCTTCAAGGGAGAACTTCTCAGCTTTGATAATCTGCCACGCTATCATTTGGTAAGGAAAAGGTCACTCAAGTTTTTTTTTTCCTACCTGAAGGGCTGCATACATAAGCATTGTGACCCTTATCATAATTATTTTGGTTTGTTTGTCAAATTGCAGCCAAATTCTGAACAATAAATGGTGGTTACGTTCTGTAATGGACTGTGGCATGCAGTAAGCAAAAAGTTAAGGCAAAGTGATCAAAGGAGGTCAAAATAATTGAAGTGTCTTTTAACAAAAAGTTTGGTTTTAAAAACTTTGGTTATAAAAATTAACGCTATAAACTTATCGACATTTTGATGTCAATGTGACATCATTATCAAGTTATAAAATTGAGTGGAATGAAGAGAACTAATATGTACGAAATAAGAATACGCATATTGTTCTAATTATACACTAGAGAAAAACTATGCTAATTTAGATGAAAAAAAGGTGGAAAATGGTAAAATCACAAAGCGAAACGATGTAAACAAAATATTTTAAAACATACAGCTTTGAGTTAATAGTCTTTTTGTTTGTTTAAAGTAGGCTTTAAGTCCCTTATGTACAGCATCTCGAACATAAGACAGTCCCACTTATTTTTGCACTTCCTTAAAATACTGAAAAGTCTCGAAAGGCTGAAAATGTCACTGCCATGCGTCCGCATGTGCTCGCAGATGGTGGTCTTGCGCTCATGTTCGTCGACTCTTTGGTGTAGGTGTCGGTTTGTATAGCCGACATAACCAGCCTCACACTGGTCACATTGGAAATTTTAGATGACTTTCTGTTTGTTTACAAGGACAGGTTTTTGCTCCATAGGTTTCAAATTGCCTAATTTGCGAATGGTAAATATGGGGCATAGCTGGTGTCAGCTGGTGGCTATGCCAGGGACAATGGTGAATGTATCGTCTGTGTAGCATTTGTAAAAGTCGGGGATATTTCCATTTTCTTTCAATTTCGCTTCATTTGAGGTCATGAATGTGTCTGCCATGAGTGGGCCAAGGGTCTTTTTCACAGTTTTTAGGTCATTTCGCAAAATTGCAGCCAATTTCAATGTTATCAACTTAATTTCCTGGACCTTTTGCTTCATGGTTTGTGACTCACCATGTGAGAGAGATTCATCCATTCATTCGTTCATTTTATTTGCCATTAACCACATAAAAGAAAAAAAAAACACAATACACTAGAAATTTATAATAACTTAAAGACGATACACTACAAATGTTTAAGGTGGTAATGACAAGGAAGCCTATATAGAAGCCGGGGGCTTATGAGCTATAGGCTTCCTGACAACATAGGTACATCATACAAATTCTTGGGACAGAATGTATTTTTTAAACGACAAAAGAAAAAAAAGGAAAAAAGAAGTATGTAGCTCCACAAAGAGTATATTTGACTAAGAAAGAAGGAATTTTATAAGTCTTTTGCCAAACAAACGGATGCTTTCACTGTTTTCAATTTCAGGACTTAACGAGAGATTCAACAGATTGAGTATATGTTCAAAGTCTCCCTAAAACTCACATCTTGTCAAATCCCTAAAATTTATTTGCTTTACTTTAACTCATTTTTTCCCCATTTTTTACAGAAAAAACTTAGTCAGGTCTGGCTAATCAGTCCTTGGCTTCCAAACAGATTCTTACGTTCTCGTCTGAAGCACGCCCTAAAATCAATAAAGAAAGAAGATGCTGCCTTAAAGAGAGATGGTTTAGAAAATCTGCACAAAGAGCAACTTAAAGCTGTAAGGGACTGTAAATACACCGGCAGCCCAGACATGATTTATGTAAAGTTGATTTATATGTCCTAGGCTGTTTATTGTTTGTTTGTTTTTGTTTGTTTGTTTGTTTGTTTGATAAATCAACTGAACATGCAGCACATGTGGGCTACCTGTGCTCAGGTTTGATATGAATGTATTACATACCCAACCAACCTTGATTAAATTTCTGATATAAATGGGGTGTTCTTGTAATAACTGGTTTGCATTTTACTTTGCAAAGGCAGAGTGGGTTTGTCAAGATGAAGTCAACTCCAGCCTTGCTTTCTTTCATGGGCCAATTCAGTGGGTCACCGACTACCCAACAGGTCATTTTACAGTTATGCTCAGTTTCCTTGCCTTTAAATGAAACTGAGGCTGGAGGTGATCTTGTCACGATACAAAATGTAGGATTTTCTAAACAGCGATGCAGTCATACTCACCCGAGTTCTCCCAACTGGAATAAAACCTACGACCTTCTGATTACTAGTTTGGGTGCTATCTAGCTCCCAGCTTAGTGGTTAAAAGCATCTGAACTAGGAATATCAGAAGGTCAGGTGTAGGCATGGGTTGGCCCCAGGAAATTTGTATGACCGAGTTTCTTCCCTGTCAGGTTTGCCATTCAAGAGGCCTGGACACTACTGATGTTGACCCAGAGGCTCTGGTGCAGTGGTTAGCAGACTGGGTTGAGTTATCAGATGCAGCAGGAGGTGAAGTTTCCATTAAGCCTGGTTCCCACTTTTGCGATAAGCATAACTACCAGCAGCATTTGCAAATGCAGTGGCATTTTGCTCATTAGCACCTTTTGTTAGGACAGAAGACACTAATCAACAACAACTTAATGTGTTTGCATATAGTATTGTTTCTTGTGCATATGCTTACAAATGGGAATTAGGCTTTAGAGCCTTGATCTTTCTAAGCAAATGATGTTCCTCCAATTAGCTTTCTCTAAAATTGTTAAATCATTGTTGAACTTCTTTCCCTCCCATCTACCAGGCATTTGTTTCTGTAATTCAAGTTAATTTTAGTTTATTCTTTAGTTTTGTAATTAACTGTTACTTGTTAAGTGTTAAGTGTTTTTTAATATCACCGTAGTCTAAGTAGCCTGCCTAGAATAGCTATGCTAAGTGCAGGATACCGTGGTCTCTGTACATTTGTCAAAATAAAGTGATGAAGTGAAAGTGATTGTATGAGGGAAATGATGATGATGATGATGACTTTATTTAAAGTTGGATGAAAATGAGACTAGTTAGCCCTCTAGCAATAAAAAAATGCTAATATACCAAGAAAAAATATATATTAAGATGAATAAGGAAAAAACAACAACAACAACAACAACTTAATGTGAATATTTAAATATTAAATGAATATTAATTCATCATTGTTGTGAGACAATTGGACTTCAATAACTAAAACAATTTAATGTGATTTTTATTTGGCAGACACAGATGAATCATTCCTGGCTCATTGTGCTGTCTTCAAGGCCATGAATTATAATAACACAGACAAAGATGTCCTTCTCAGGCAAAGAAGATAATACTCAGCATAGACAATATTAACAAACACTTGTGCAAAAATCTGCCCACTGTGGATTTTTTTCCTTTTTTCACCTAGAGTTAGTTATGAGTTACTTATCGAAAATTGAAAATAAAAAAATTGGGGGGGTGGGGCGTTACCAACTTTGTTTTGGGGAAAAGAGCCATGCAAAAATGCCCCAATTTCGATAAATAGGCCATCACAATTAGATGTGGGCTCATGGACTTCAAAATCGAAAATCATCTAAATAAACTGTTAAAATGAAGATTTCTGTGTGTAGGTTTTTGGGACTGGGTGCCACCCGGTTCTCCAAATTTTGACCTTATTTTAGACCAAAACATGGCATTTTCCACTCCCGTTTTCAGTCCTGGCCTCGGTTGTTCAAAATCCACTGAATAAATCATTATCAGGAGGATAACCACTAGTAAAACCGATTGAGTTATCCAGTTGATAGTGATTTATCCAGTGGATAGCGCTATCCACCCTTCAAACAACTGGGGCCTGGGGCCCGTTTCTCGAAGGCCCCGAAACTTTTCGGGCGTTTTCGGTTACCATATTTCCTTCCGTATCTTGAAAGGGAAGACGTTCTAAGCCGTGAAACTTTACTATTGGTTTGTTCATTCCTATCTTGAAAGCATGTTAACATAACAGACTTTCAGAATAAGCAGATCATAGTTTTACAAATTGCTTTTCGGGCCCGTAAACTTTTCGGGACTTTCGAGAAACGGGCCCCAGGCCTCTAAAGTCCATATCCGTCACCCGTTTTCAGACCTGGCATCTGAGTGAAAGTTGTACTTCCTTTGCAAATCCAGTTACTTGTCCAAGTGAAGCTGAGCAGTGCTGAGGTCAAGGATTGGTAAATTTCACCCGAAAGTTCAGTTCCAATTATATATTGTGGCTAGCTGTCTTTCTCTAAATTATTCCTTTGGAGTTTAAAAGACAATTGAAACGGTAACCCGTTGCCTGGTCCGTATGGTATGCAATAGAGTAGACCGGAAGTAGACGGTTCCAGACATTGGCGCATGCCTATTTGCTAAAATTGATACAATTCTACCAACATGAGTTGCCTTGCAACATTACTTTTCAGAAATCTCCGTTGGCGTGTCTGAGTACTCCTTGACACGCTCCACAGCCACAATGTTTGTTTCCAAGTCACTGCTCGTGCGTAATATCCAGTTCAATGTGGCGGTTATCTTCAGAAAACACAGAAGACAAAAATTGGATGAAATCAATGAACTCGCTTATTCATAATTGTGTGACAACTTCGATTTGCTCGATCAGAGCCTTTTCAAGGGGTTGACGCCCTCTTTCGCGTTTTTATTACATGGCTCATTGACTGGCCGACTATAAGCCAATCAAAAGAGCGCCACAAAACCATTTTCCCGCACTTAGCGTCAGCTTCACAAACTGGTTTTGGTCTTACAATACTCAGCCGACATTTCTCCAGCAGCTAGTGACATATTTAGTAACAAACCAAACCTACTACAGCTACTACGGCTACAACAGGTCCGGGACATAATAGTAAGGTCTTACACCACGTACTATCCTGGTGAATAAAGTGGAAGAAAGCTCTCGTACACCTGATAAGGTAAGCGATCGAGTTGCCTAAGTTAACTATGGTTCATACATTAACATATGCCTTTTCTTTCGGAGGATTCTCAATTTCATGATTGTGGAAGGTGATGCTCTACAGATCGAAGCTAAAATGTGCTTCGTTCTAACATTCATTGGGCGACAAGGCATAAGGAAATAATATGTCAAAAGTTTAAACAAATTGCTCTTTTCCTTTAAAACGGCAAGGGGCAGCCAAGTTTGGATCAAGCTAAGCCACCCTGTTATAGAGCTATATAAAGTCATATAGAATGACGCCTTGGATCACTTTATTACGCTGACCGTGAATTATGTCTGTATAGACTTCAACAGCAGTCTAATCTAGAGATTTGTCAGTCATGTGCACCAACAAGGTGCATTGTTCCTTATTTTCAAATACTGGTATCTTACACTGAGCTCGTTATTTTTGAACAGTCGCCTGATGATTGCTTTGCGACAAGCATGAAACTCTGAGTAGCAATGGATGCCCTTGTACAAATAGTCAACTCAACTCCTAAAACCTACATATTCATATTTATAATCCATCAAATGTTTTTGCTCGCACGCGATTGGTCTAAATGCGTCACGTGACCGAATATACACCAGCTAAAACTGGGGAATATCCAATATATTTGAAGGATAATAAACACACTAGCCTCAATTTGGCTTTAAAAATATGCTCGGATATTTGTCCACAGACATTATCTGTTCCGAGAAGTGAACAGTTTTCCGAGAGTGAAGCTCGAGGAAAACTGTGAGCTTCTCGGAACAAATAATGTCCGTGGACAAATATCCGAGCATATTTTCGCACCAAATGGAGGCTATTGTTTATATATGCATGTGGTAGTTATGGAATGCTTCGAGCCAACAAGGGCAGGAGGATGTGAAGATTCACAGTCGAAGCCTCATCATGTAGTAATAGAAAGTCGAAAATAATTGGAGGATGGGAAACTTCTGACATTTGAAAGCCTAAAAACTACAAATTTAATAAAAGTGTTTCAATTTAAAGTGGTACTACGTTCAAAAATCACTTTTCGTTTTTCTTCACATTTCAAAAGTACTTGTGCTGAATACTCGGCATGCCAGAATTTATGCAATCATTTCAAGACAAAGACTATTTTTTTGACAGGAATTTTTTTATTTACCAGTGCACCATTACTTGGTGCGGTTCTGACTGATAAGCCCTCAAAGAACTGGATCAAGGAGAAAATGATGTCATTTACTCACCAGCTTAAAAATGGAGTGTGTGAATGCAGCTTGATTAGTATGCAGAACACAGATTTGACAACCTGAAAGCAAAAAGAACTCCCGTGCTGCATACTAAATAGGCCGCAATCACACACTCCATTTTTAAGCTAGTGAGTAAATGACGTCACTTTCTCCTCGATCAAATACCTGAGGTTATTACCGGTAATAACATAGCTTGGCCATGCAGTGCATTTTGGAAGAGCTTTATTAACAGTTTTCAACTGAAGGTCATACCTAAAGTACAAGATTTTCGATAGTTAAAAGAGCCTATCCTCAGAGTTTCAATCAACCTCATGAGGTTATAGTGTAGCTTGTAGTGTATCTAATTATGATTTTCATTTAATCAAGAAAATTTGTTTCCTTACCATGCTGCATATTTGTAAACAATACTACTGTATTAATTTTAAGAACTACACACTTGAATTTCACTGCACTGTTCATAACTGATAAAGGTCTAAGAACGTAAAGTTCTTGTTGAATGTTTAGTTTTTATCTTTTCATATGTCAGAAGTTGTCCATCCTCCAATTCTTTTAAACTTTTTGTATATCTATATCTGTATTTACATCTATATCTATCTATATGCATGCTACGTCATAGAACTTCCACTCACACATTACCTTCGAGTTAATTCCAATTTTTATTGAGTGAAGATTTGAAGAAGCTGCCATTGTTTTGTTTTTGTTCAAAATACCGGGTCTTTTGCTATTCATTATCTATCTGTCATCAACCCCTTGCTGTAAGTTTCACCAACAACAAGCCATGAAAGGGTTCCACGTACCCTGCTTTGCGAAAAACATTACGAGAAAAGATGGTGCTAATATTCTCCAATGAGCTGTCCCGGGTCATATAATTCCGTAACTAACAGTTATTCAAAATGTGTCCTTTTGATTCATTTGAAAGAAGTTGGTGTTGACATGCAGCCTACCTTGACAATTGCAGGACTATAGCAATCATACTTGGACATGGCATTCCCTTCGAATTCAAGGTACTCACGTGAACATGAGAGAGCTTGTCAATTCTACAAATTTAAAGTAACCATTTTGGCTTCTGAATGGGGATCAAGCAAGGGTGGAGTTTCCACCTTAAACAGAGAGTTAGCCATTCATCTGGCCGAATGGCGTGATGTGGAAGTTACTTTCTTTGTACCACAGTGCAGCGAGAAGGACAAGAAAGAAGCTGACAATCGTAATGTTCATATTATCGAGGCCACACGGTTTCCCGGCTATAAAAAGTTGTGTTGGCTAAGCTTTCCACCAGAGCACCTGCAAATAGACGTCATTGTTGGCCATGGTGCGAAACTAGGTCGTCAGGCACAAGTGATAAGAAACTCTCACAAATGTAAGTGGGTTCAAGTGGTGCATAAGGACCCAGCGGAACTTGGAATGTTTAAATGCGACTCAAATTCAATTTTCAAGGGCGAAGAAAAGCTTAAGGTTGAAATCGAGCTGTGCTCAATGGCTGATTTAGTGGTTGGAGTTGGGCCAAAGTTGAGTGAGGCGTTTCGCCGCTATCTCAGATGGTGTGGAAAAGACCAAACTCTTCTTGACTTTACTCCAGGTATTTTTCACGAATTTAAAGACACTAAACAAATTTCCAACGATGGCAAACTTCGTCATGTCCTTGTGTTTGGCAGCGGGGATGCCAAAGATTTTGAATTAAAGGGATTTGACATCGCAGCTCGAGTTGTGGCCGCATTACGCGACAGTCATCTTGTTTTTGTTGGCGCACGTGAGAACCAAAAAAAAATAGCTGAACGTTTTATTCGTTGTAGAATTCCTCGAAGTCGTCTGAAAGTTCGCAGCTTCGTTGAAAGCCGAGAACTTCTGAAACGCTTATTCTGTGAAGTTGATCTTGTACTCATCCCCTCAAGAACAGAAGGCTTTGGGTTGACCGGTCTTGAGGCCTTGTCAGCTGGTCGGCCTGTTTTTGTCAGCAAGAACTCGGGGTTTGGAGAAGTCATCTGCAATGTAGCATCCGGTTCGTCGTTTGTGATTGACTCAGAGGATCCCGAGCTATGGGTTGCAGCCATCCAGAAATTCTGGGCTAAAGACAGGCGGACACAACTTGCTGAGGTTAAACAATTGCGCCTGCTCTATGGAGAGAAATACAATTGGGCCATGCAGAGCAAGTATCTTCTTGATACAATGATCGATCTCGTTTATGGTATGATGTTTAATTTACCACCTTGCCAGTCAGCCTTTGATTAGGCCCTCTGCAGGACCGGGCATGGACATTTTTTGTTACCATTCCAGCGCATTTGTAAACAAAAAGAGAAGAGTCATTGTGTATCGACTGCAAAGAGAAAAATCTCATAGCCCTCGTTATTTTCTTCGGTGGACAAGACGCCTTGTACATGTTTATGTCAATTTCTTGTTTCACTACAAGCCTCGCTTTCAACGTGTAATCACGTGCAGAATGATAAAGCATTTATAAAGCAATGCAGGTCTAAAGAATTCCCTTGTGAAATAAAGGAAAGTTGTTACAGGTTTGAAAAGAATTTTTTGAAAACAATATTTCAGAAGCCAGGCTTGGCGGTGAAATTTAGCAGTCTGACGAAATCACGCATAAGGGCTATGCAGTGCAAACATCACTGTGATGGCGTCCAGCATGGCGTCGCATCATGGCTCGTGACCAGGTCCTACAAAGGGCCTGTAGAGCTAGACATGGGGATTTAGGGGATACGTTCGTTTCTTTTTATTGTGATCACTTCTTCAATTCATTTCTAACCGGCACTTCACAATCATTTCATTCATCATTCCTTTCACGGGAAAACACGCATGAGCCCAACAAACTGACCTGCTCTCAACTGTGTGGCTTCAATAGCTCAGTTGGTGAGAGCACTGCACCGGCATCGCACAGGTCGTGGGTTCGAATCCCGTTGAAGTCACCTGAATTTTTCAAGTGCATATGTGATACAATTGCTTAAATTGTCCAGAAAGTGTGAGGATCACTTCTTCAATTCATTTCTAACCCGCACTTCACAATCATTTCTTTCATCTATCATTTTCGTTGTTAAATTTCCTGGGGGCTGCTATCACCTTGGATTTGATGTCGATCGCCAGTTAAAGCGGTTGCCTCCTTTGTTCAGGAGTCGTTTAGAATTACACATTATTTCTCCAAATTATTCTTTGAAACTTCTTTGTGAGTTTACGGAAAATCTTGTCATGTTGATGGACTTAATTAGGCTAGATATAAGAAAATTCTGAAAGGATAGTCTTACGAACTCCCGACATTTTGGCCTTGAGAGATTTTTGAGTTATTTGAGTTGTTGGAGTTGTTAGAAGGAATTAGGCAATAATGAAGTCTCGACAGATATTAGAGGTAACTATGGTCCCCGTGATGGCCGTGGTGTTGGCGAATAAGGGAGTTTAAGAAGACGATATATTTGAACGAGAACGCAAGGAAACAATTGGTTATTGAGCAGAAACAATACTTTGCACGGGCGTTAAAGAATAAACACTGTAGTAGTTTCTTCAGTTTCTTGACTTCTTTCAGCAGTGAGAATAGACGGGATGACCGAATGATTCCGAGTTAAGATTAGTTCTCACACGAACGTGTACTGACATTATTTCAAATGTTCGTATTGTGGATTAATCCCAAACAAACTGGCGAGCTGTTAAACTCAGTTGCCAGCCACCGTTCGAGGGAAATGAGCTTAGTCTGTAGGATACCCTCTTGCTGATCAGCAAGAGAGAGAGAGCGAGAGAGAGAGAGAGAGAGAGAGAGAGAGAGAGAGAGAGAGAGATGAAACTTTCAAGTTGTGAACCTATGCTTAGGTCTTAGATATATTTGACATAAAGTGAATCTGTATTTTTTTTTTTCAGGACATCCACGGGAGGGGTCCGACCGCGGCAGACAGTTTGGTCACCAAATTAAACCTCCGGAGGTCGTAAAATTGACAGCAACATCTAACGAAGCCGGCCACCTTGAAACTTCCGTAGCAGCTGATCCATCCAGTCAACGAAGGGCAGTTGACTGGTTTGCTGGGTTGGCCCGGCTCGCTAATTTGTCTGCCTGTGATTCTGACGAGACCGAGCAGCTCACGAAAGGGGACTGCGCTCAAATTGTGGGATTTTTTCCCGCAAATCCCATCCGATGCGACCTCGGCAGACAGTTTGATGGCCACCTTAAACCCGCGAAGGGGGCAAAAATGACGGTAATATCTAACAAAGCTGGGCACCTTGACATGTCCTCGCCAGCTCATCCAACAAGACTTCAAACGGCAGTTAACTGCGTTGCTAGGTTGGCCGTTGGCTGGGTTGATTCTGAAGAGACAGACCAACCATCCAAAGAGGATTGCACTCAGACTGCGAGGAATATTACCGCAAATCCCACCCAACCCCTAGGTTTTCGAGGTGGAATGCAAGTCTATGTAGAATGGCTTATTGGTAAAACGTTTCCTCTAGAGGTCGAACCAAATGATTCTGTTAAGAACGTGAAGACGAAAATTTTTGACAGGGAAGGGATACCACCATACCAGCAGAGACTTATCTTTGCTGGCACGGTACTGAAAGATGGGAGCACTCTAAGCGACTACGACATTCGGAACAAGTCGACTTTGCTTTTGTCGTTGCGACTCCATGGTGGAATGGAAATCATTGTACGGACGCTAACTGGTGAAGTTATCTTTCTAGCGGTCGAACCAAGTGATTCTGTCGAGAACGTGAAGACGAAAATTTTTGACAGGAAAGAGATACCACCATACCAACAGAAACTTGTCTTTGCTGGCAAGGAGCTGAAAGATGATCGCACCCTAGATGACTACAATATTCAGAAGGAATCCACTCTGCATTTGATATTGCGACTCCGTGGTGGAATGCAAATCTTTGTAAAGAGGCTCACCAGTAAAATTCCGCTACTTTTAGACGTTGAACCAAGTGATTCCGTTGAGAAAGTGAAGATGAAAATTTATTACAGGGAAGGGATACCACAAGAGCAACAGAGACTTATCTTTGCCGGCAGGCGACTGGAAGATGAATGCACTCTAAGTGACTACAACATTCAGGACGGATCCACTCTGCACTCTTTGTGAAGACGTTCACTGGTAAAACTCTCCATCTGGAGGTTGAACCAAGTGATTCTCGAAAGTGGTCGCACTTTGCGTTACTATAATCAGAGAGAATCCACTTTGATCGTTGTTTAAATCATGGAAATTTATGTGAAGTCACCATCAGCTGAAGAGAGCTGGATAACTTTAGGAACTGAATCAAGCGATCCCATCAGGGATCAAAAGGGCAAACCGGCTTCAAGCCGATTTAATGTCCGCCACTTGTAATTTCAAAATCCCTAGAAAGCTGGATCGTGGAGAAAGCGGCGTCATACTCTCACTAGACTAAAAAGGCCGGGTGTATTTACGCGGCTAATTTAGTATGTAGTTTGGGACTGTTGAGCTTCCAGAGTGACAAGCTCGTGCTTTGCAACAAACTGTATTCACTCAAGTGAATGGCGTGATGTTATCCTCGATCCTGAGCTCATCCTCGATGTAAAAACCTGTGAAACTCACGGATAACGTAACAAAGAAAACAAAAGACCAAAACAGAAAAAAACGAAAACCTAACCCTAACAACCAAAAGCTAACCGTTTTCAAGTCAGTGCTTAAACCTCAATTAGTAAGCTTATAAGAACAAAACTGCAAAGTCAGAAACTTTGTTCTCAGATGCCTTTGGTTCATTACTGTCTGTTACTGAGATTATGAAAAACTCAGTGAATCTTTGTCCTAGGATAGGGTCGGGATTTTATGTGTAAACTCTTTGACGGGAAAGCCCGGAATACAAGGTCCAAGGGCCAGTCTCTCGAAAGTCTCGTAAACTTCCCAGCCTGCCCGGAAATCACGATCCGCTCCGCTCAAAAGCTGGTCTTTTAACTCGTTTTCAAGGTGAGAAAAAGCACAATACTTGCCAAGTTTCATATCTTGAAATGTCATCGTTTTGAAGATACAGTGGAAATTATGGCACCCGAAATATGGCCGAAAAGTTTCGGGGCTTTCGAAGGGTATGGGGGGAATCACAAAAGATACCCATCGAATAAGCAGGGGCGGGGACGCGGGGTTTGTGGGGATTCCCAGAAGTCATTGCAAACCCAAACCCAAATTCCGTCTCGAGCGACCGTCTGCGAAGAAGTTGTGTTCCCTTGATGGGAAAGCTGCAGAGTTTGTGGCAGATTGAGGTGGGCATCATTATAACTTCATTTCTCTTTTTTAGGAGGAGTGACTCCAATTTGAAGAAAAGTGCAAAAAATCGCAAGAATGGCGTTTCTCTTCTCCGGTCGAACGCCTTATAAAACTGTTTACTTCTTAAGCCGGTTACAGACGAGCAAGTTTTCTGTGACAAGTGTCATTGACAATGTTCATATGCTCATGTGTATGAACGACAAATTTTCTTTGACAAGTTTTGCCTTGACAAGTTTTATTTGCTGGTGTGAACGAATTAACAAGTTTTCTTTGACAAGTTTTAACTGTAGCCAGCAATACAATTACGCAGCGGAGGACGGAAAACAAAAACACAGGGCGCCATTTTCGTTTTTTGATCATGGCTCATGCTTATTTGACGAGAGAAAAAAGGTTGCTGGCTTGTGGCCTGGGTTGTGCTTTACTTTTGCAAGATGAGCACTCGAAGAGACATACGAATCGGAGGTGGCTTTTTCTTGTTTCGGTCCCTGTAGGAATCCACTTTGGTATTCCACAAGTTTTCTCTTGATCTTAGGTATTCGAGAAGTGATGTAGCAGAATCGGTCCAACGAACCGTGTTTTTCCTGGCCATGTTATCCGCCATTACGGCTAGCAAAGAAAGAACACCGCTGAGGGCCCGCAATATTTCTCAATTTTCTTGACAAGTTTTCCTTGTCAAACCGTACAGACGAGCAAGTTCTGCAATGTGTCCAGTTTTTCTTTGACAAGTGCACTTGTTCAAAAGCTAGCATGCTACAATAAGCGCCAAAAGGGTTGAGACACTTTCCCCTTTTAAGGAATCCTGGACAACTCCCTCCCCCAAAAGTTCTTCATCTAACCCCCTCCCCCCTTATCAATGTTGTTTTCTTATCGCCAACACTTCCTTTTTCTATTACCAACATTGTAGGGGGGGAGGTGGGGGAGTGCAAGTGGAAAATGTAGGGTAACGTGAAGGTGATTTTTTACTAATTGTGGTCTTCCCAGTTCAGTGTCTCAACTACTTTTGTCGCTTATTGCTGGTTTTCACTGTCACACCATCATCAAAACCATTCAACAAATAAAGTCAAGAATCAAAGAGATAAAAGAAGATGAATATTCAAACAGTCTCGCAAAGATTCAGGTCTCTGCGATGTTTCATGCGGGAGATATTCGAAGAAATGTTTTACTCAAATTTTTAAGGCTTTGTATGGGGACGCCCATTCGTTTGTGTCCCTCTGGGGGGCACAAATATGGCGGCCGGAAGCTAACAAAAACATATGTCATCGAGTTTTGCTATAAAAAGCCTGTAGTCCTCTTCTGAGGGCTCATAAACATCTATATGAGTACTTATTCTCATACAAGGACTGTTCAGATTGCGAAATCCCAGCGGATAAGTCACTTTTTTTAACGTACGTGACAGCATTCTCGGCCTTCATTTTAATATCGTGTCATGCAGAAGCTTAGAAATTCAACCTTGCTTTATCACAAGACGAAAAACCCTATCAAACTGAAAATTTGTTGAAAGATAAGTCTTCAGCTGTTCTAATAACTAACTAAACTAAAATCTCAAAAGGATTGACAATTCCTTATTTTTTAATTCTGATGACGTCAAGTGAAAACCAAGAATTGTAGCTTTTGAACAAGTGCACTTGTCAAGGAAAAAATTGACAAGTTCGTCTTTACACATGAGTAAATAAAACTTGTCAAGTCCAAACTTGTCACAGAAAACTTGCTCGTCTGTAACCGGCTTTACTTGGCAGTCACCACATCTCATGCGATCAGTGGTGATCGCGACCTCTGCGAAGGGGCTTCTAAATTTGTAATTGTGTTTAAACTCTTGTAAGGGATAACTGTGCTTCCTGATATTGGTTCTACATAGAGGTAAATAAAAAGAGCAAGCATTTCTGGTATTATAGCTATGAATCTGGTTGTTTCTTGGAAAGTTATGAAATTTAATCGGTAGTGCAGAGTTTATGAACGAGAACATGAATACACCAAGTTGGAATGAGTGGATGTCGTGATCAGTATGAGCATCATACCTAGACTTGTTAATTATTCTTAGAATGCACCTATATGACCTATACTAGGGGTAATCGAAGCTTAGGCGAGTGCATTCGATGTTTTTGTGTTACTTGCTAGTGCCCACATCTGGCGATCGTGACCTCGGAAAGATTTCCCCACAGTTCCCTACATTAATTATACATGCATATTCCTATTAACCCTCTTCCAAAAAGAACGAGCGTGAATAGAGTTTTGCTAGGAATATGCATGCATAATAAAGTAGGGACCTGTACGGAAATCGTGCCGCGACCTCTTCTAAGGAGCTTCTAGATTTGTACTTGTGTTCAACTTCTTGTAACAGATAACTGTAACGGATAACTTATGTTAATGTGTTTAAAGTGACATACACAACGGAGGGGTTTTGCAATCTGTCATCAGTTGCAGCTAGGCGAAAACACATGATTAAAGACATGATCCAACTGCCTATCAAAAGTGGCATGTTTGGCCATCAAACATTCGAAGTTTGACAGCTGGTTAAGTGATAGTTCACGCCACTTTTACAAAAAGCAGAAGCACAATAAATATTATTGCAACAAGTCGGGGTCAATTTTGTGAAACTTGCTCTCACAGTCCTTCAAACATCGAATGTTTCATGGAGAAGCTTTCCATGTTTTATGGCCAGTTAGATGATATTTTTGCATCACATTTTTATGCCTAGCTGCAACTGACATTGCTATATAGTTAAAGCTTAGTTATTACAATTCATCAGCTGATTCATGCACATCCTGCAGTCAAACGATTTATTCCATCGACTGAAACACGAATGATTTCTAGCTTACTGATTGTAACTGCAAATTTTCAAATTTCTTTTTTATACACCCCAATGGTTTCTAAAATAAGCTTACATTCAGATAATTTTGTACTTTGAAAGCTTTTTAGCCATAAGATAAATCCTGTGCCACAATTCTTCCACTTTCCAGGGGCTTGTTCACGTGAGCCCGATTGACCAGGCTGGCTCGGTTTCCAAGATCTTGCCTCAGCATTAAATTCTTCATAAAAATCTCAGTGTGTTCATATGAGAGGGTGGGCTGGCCCGGTTGCAGAGATCTCGGTTTCTGAGACCAAGATCTTGGTAACCAGGGTGGAAAAGTTTTCCATATGAACACTTCAGCCTGGTTGCTGGTTCCTGGGATGAATTCTTGTGCATGCCTTGTGTGTATTGGTTTTTTGGTCTCACTTTGGCGGTCTTTTTCATCTCATATTGCTCACATGTAGAGGTCCTAAGCAATATCATTGCTGTGTGATTTATGCATGTAGGGGTCAGCCAAATGAATTGCGCTGATCCAAGTTACGAGATCTTGCCTTGGTATAAATCCTTAAGATTGTTGCAGGGTTGGTATGGTCTTAAAAAGTCCTTGAGTTTCAGCGGGAGTGCTTGAAAAGTCCTTGAACTCCATTTATCCTTGAAAAGTGTGTAAGTCCTTGGAAATTCCTTAAATTTTCTCAACCTTTGGATGTGGTGGAGTCAAAGCAAAGTTGTTCTGCATAGCCTTCAGTAGTGCTCTTCCATGGCAAATAATGCCACTAAGTAAAGAGTGGTTTTAACACTCGTTGGTTATCAAAGACAATAGAAATGGTTTAGGCTATTTACATTTTGTGTTATGTGCAATAAAACTTTCAAGTTAACATGGATGGGTGAGAGTGCATTATGTTTATGTGTGGCAAGAAGCAAAGATCAGGCAAGAATAATTGAGCCATAGACCACATATTGACATCTCATGTAGGATGTTGGAAGAACATTCCAAGTGGTTTATCATGCCTATAAACCCCAGAAATAAATGGTCTATTGCCTTTATATTAGAAATGGATCTGAAGGTCAGATGCGGTGACTTTTTTTGGTGACTTGAAATAGCAAAAGTGTTGGTACTGGAAACACCAATGAAAATATAATGACTATTCCATGTGTTTTTTTTTTATTACCCCCACCCCCTAAAATGACATTCCTGTTTGGGGTCCTTAGAAATCATGCATGGTCCTTGAAGAGTCCTTGAAAAATGGTTGCATTTTTTGGTATTTACCCTGTGCTTGTACTTGTTCACGTGAGAGTTCACTGGTTACCAAGATCTGGGTTTTTTCCTGTGGGCTTATGTTGAGGAGATCACAGTATTATTAGAGGTGCCATTCAGCAGACTGAGGTTGTGACATGTGTGCATGTTCAAGCTCTGAACACAATCAAACAATCCCAATTTGGGCAAACAATTGGTGCCTGGCTACCTTTTAAAGTTCTAAAATTGCTGTTATTTCATTTATTTAACTGTCATCTGTAGCTGCCATTATTGTTATTGGGGAACTTGAGAGTGGGTAGTGGCACAAGTTCAAGTGTGACTATGAGTTCTCTTTCCTGCACATAATTATTAGGTTTGGACGTTGAAAATAACTTCAAAGTGCACAGGCTCAGTATGATTAAAAAAACATACCAGTAGTTGTATTTGTGCTCTAATCTAATTGTCTGTAAACTACATTTAGAAATAAACTGCATATAATGTGATTTTGGTGCTTTTTATAATCGCACTTTAGAAGCACCTTTCCTTTGACATCTTGCCATAACTATCTTGAAACATAGTTTCACCACAAGTGTGGTGGCTATTCAAAGTAGGGGAAGCAGAAATAGCACTCACCTCCCACCAATGCAGCCACGGTTGAGTTTGTTGTTGGTTCTCTACTCTGCTCAGAGAGGTTTTTCTCTGTGTACTCCAGTTTTCCCTTCTCCTCAAAAACCAAAACTCTCCAAATCCCTGCAATTTGATCTGGAAAGTGTCCCCAAGGACATGAAAACACGTAGAGGGCCACAAGTTTATCAGTTGTTAAAACTGTCGAGTGTAACCCTCTCTAAATAAAGTCCATTATTGTTTCATTTCTGCTAAACTCTCAGTGGTTTGAATTTTACAAAGAATATGCAGAATTTACAATTCAAAGCGATATTCTTGACTTAAGATGGAGAGTGTCTCTAATGTGTGGAAAGTCAGTTATATGAATAGACTGCTTTCACGATCTTGCAGTTTTTTGAGATTACCCATTTCTGGCATTGTCTAATTAGATTGTTTTTGACCTTTATACCTATTTCACCTATTATTATTATTATTATTATTATTATTATTATTGTTGTTGTTGTTGTTGTTGTTGTAGTAACCTATTTACAAGTGTATCCAAGGAGTTGAATCAGGGATAACCCAGAACAATTCCAAATAATGATCAGAGCAAGAAAGTAAACCCAGGGCCTGTGGATTACATGTCTGGAGCTCTAACCACTCAGCCAGACT
>BLFK01000704.1:7359663-7367421 GCA_014634185.1 Astreopora myriophthalma
CTCATTTCTTTTCCTAAATACTCGCGCGCTCGCGCCATTCGTACCCATGCTTCGCGCGCCAAAAAACTATATAAAGGACTGATGTCCTCGCTCACTTGCCTTCCCGTCGAACATGCGGACGATTCCTATCGTTTTCATACATCTTTAATGCTGCTTTGATCTTAATCAGTTTGTATTCCTGTTCAACTGACCTTAAGCCTCTTCCGCCAATGCTCCTTTGCAAGGAAAGGGTTGCATTTGAACTTGTTGGGTGTCGCCCTCCATTCGCGACGATGATCTTCCTTACTTCTCGGTCGATTTGTCTGAGCTCTGCCAGAGGCCATGTTTGGGTCCACATCAAATACGTGAATGTAGATAGAGCAAATTCATTTGTGGACTTGACTTTGTTCCAGTCCGAAAGTGGACTGGACCAGATGTCAGATACTCGTTGGATGTATTTCTTGGCAGCAATCTTCAAGGCCATTGCGTCTTCCTGTTTCAGGCTCTCTAATACACCCAAAAACTTGTACTGCTCTCCTTCCTTTAGACTTGCAATCGCCGTTGTCCCCTCCAGGTTTACTTTAGCTCCATCAAAGACTTGCTTCCCACCTTTGACATTCGCTACTGAACATTTCTTTGGATTCAGGTCAAGACCAATATCTTTCAACGCTTCTTGAGTTGACATAAGTACCTTATTTAACTTGGTTTGAGACTGTGCGAATACTTGAAGGTCGTCGATAAACAGCAAATCTGTTACTTTTGCAGTAATTGGCTCACTTAACTTGTATCCCTCTGTTGCTCGTAGCATCCACGCCACAGGATTCAAGCATAAGGTGAATAGTCTGGGACATAAGGAATCCCCTTGAGGTAGGCCCCTCTTGAAGCGGATTGGTTCAGATATCTCAATTCCATTCTTCGTTCTGGCGATGATCTTGGTGTTCCAGGATGCGCATATGTTCTTTATAGTGTCACTGATCCATTGGGGGAACTTGTGCAGTCTCATAGCTTTACATAGCCAACCATGATCTACTGAATCCGGCTAGACCGCTTCTCCTCCTACGCTTTTTCTCGCGGATCTCAGCCAATGCTGGTCTTTCGGCTGAACGGAGATATTTTTTTCTCCTCCTTGACCCTCTTTGTAAATTTCCTGTTTCATATTCTTCGGCGGCTGTCCAAGCTGCAGGGGTTTTGTCCGCAACGAATCGACTTGTTCCGTTTGGTAATCAAAGGTTTTACTGTTTCGAGTTCGTATTCAAGTTGCTGATGAAAGCCGTGATTTCCTTGATAAATGCACTTGATTGCGCCATCCTCTAAATCGAGAGGGATACGTTAATTAAGCTATAGAGGTCTTTTTCCGTGTTTACATAGCCTCATCTAGACACGAGAGGGCGTTGGGAGAATTCGAGACAGTTATGCAAACCCTCGACTACGTCTCGGGTTTGCATAACTGTCGAAAATTCTCCCAACCGCTAGAGTGTTTAGATGAGGCTATGTAAACACGGAAAAAAAGTCCTCTATTGCTTTTATAAAATATTTCTCAAAAATAATTCGACAAATGAAGGAAAATGCTATTTGTTTTACTTCTTGATTGAAACAGGTTTTCTCGATACACGCTCAAAATGCGCGTTTAACAACACAACCAATCAAAGCTCGTGTGATATCACAACCGTGTTTAGATACTCTCATCTAAACACAGCTATGGCCTTTATTCGAGGCATTTCAAGGGGGAAGATTTGCAGAGAAGACTCAGTGGAAAAATAACAAATTCACCTTCTTAGGTTTATAAGAATATATACTGGTAGTTGTCATTAATTTTTGTAGCTGAGAGATTCTTTGAAACATGAGTCTAACTTTGAAGATCACTCACCTTCACAATTGACATTATAAGGAGAATTTTGCTGCCAATCACTGTAATAATTTATTGGAGCTTGCAGGTCAGCTGATCTATGATACAAAATGTAAATATTGGCAAGATGTATGTAAAATACATTAATACATAATAATTTGAATTTCCATTGCAAGCATCTATTACAGCACTAAAAGAAGTAGAAGTGGTAGTTTAGCATTTTGGAAACTCACTTGCTGCAATTTTAATAAAATGGGTAAAGTAATGTGTGTGCAACTTTTGCTTCAGGGTTTCGCAGTAGGCAGCATCAAAAGGAATTCTTTCCACTGAAATTCCCTTTTTCGTGTAGACAATGAAGTCACACCATTTTGCCCCACTTACACCCATTTGGCCTTGCACTTGAGTATAGTAAGCATCATTCTTTTTCAGTTTACATTGTCCATGGACAGCCTCACAAAAAAAGTTGGGGTCTTGGCAGGCATCTAGTGGGGTGACTTGAAATTTTGTTTCAGGACACTTCACTTCAGCAAGTCCAAAATGATCATGGCATCCAAGATCAACAACCCTGCCATCTGGTGAGCACCCCACAAAAGGTATATCCAGGCAAACAACAAAACCACTCTTGAGAACCTGAACAGGTGTCTTTCGTGCAGACATGACTTTCTCATATTCCTGGAGAGCAATCGGTTCATATTTTATACCATGCTCCACATGCCTCGAGGTAAATGCTTTCGGATTGATGAGATCCATTGCAAACTTATCGTAATTCCTTTGTCTTTTAGAGATGAGGTCAAACTTTGAAGCAGTGAATCTAAACTTTCGTTCTTTCTTCCACTGCTCTGACAAAGTTTGACCTCTTGTGGCTTCTTCAATCTTGTTTATCATGTTTTCATCTACAACAAGGGAACTAACAAGTGTCTCTTCAGAATGACTCAGGTTTTCAGGCCTGACAAAATCACTGCTTGAGTTTAATGGGAATCTGGGATAGGTTAACTCAGCTTCATCCATGTCATCTCTTGGAATAGAAGAAATGTCAACTTTAGCCACAAAGTTTGCTTCAATATGAGTCAAGTGGTAGCTGCAAAATGAGCTAACTTGGCTTTCACCAAATTTGGTCTTAACACAACTGTTGACAGTAGAATCATCTTTTTGCCATAACTGATAAACCCATTTGTGGATTTATATTTTGAAGAGCGTTTTTCAGGTTCATTTCTGCTTGAACATCATGCACAGGGTTTGACCTTGCATCATACAATAAGCACTTTAATCCTTCTCTACTTTTGGTATCATCCAAATGTGTTTTTGAAATTGTTACTTCCATTACCGGTTGAGCAGATATTTTGTCCCCACGACCCTTCTTGTACCGATTCCATGCGAATTTACTCGGCACAGCCCCTGTTCTGGGGCTAACTTTTCCATTGAGACTTCTCTGCAAATCTTCCCCCTTGAAATGCCTCGAACAAACTCGGGTTCCCACGTTTATGGAAAAATTCGCTCCAGCATCTCTCCTTATAAGCATGAATCCATTGCTTTTTGAGGTTTTCTTCCTCTGGAAAGCGAAAAAAAGAAATTTTTTTCACCCGTCTCCTTGTCGCGCTTGTCCTTCTTCGTACACAGCGGCACACAGCAATTTGTCGGCATCTCTCAGCCTCTCCACGCTGGAAATCTTTCGTTAACTTAAGGGCATGCCGTTTAGTGACTAAGAAAACGTTTTACAGCCAATATCCTCAAAAAATATCGACGATTTCAACAATATTATGTGAGAAATTCTAGTCATAAAGCCGAAGTAAAATACAAGTCTATGTGCTCTGCAAGACTTCTCTAGCATTCGTAACCAGGCCGTTCCGCGCGGCCGCCATTTATGAATAGGGTGTATTGACCAATGAGAGCGCGCGTACTATCCTAATTATTTTATAAATTCGTACTGAACTCTGTTTCATTTGAAATTAAATGAATTTGAAGCCTTTGATTCCGTTCTCACAAATGACCAGCTCCCAACATCAGTGGCTTCATAGCTCAGTTGGTTAGAGCGTCGCACCGGCATCGCGAGGTCACGGGTTCAAACCCCGTTGAAGTCCTGAATTTTTTCAGGCTTCTCTACGCAATTGCTAAAATTGCGTCCATAATTGCGAGGATCATAGCTTCATTTGATTTCATATCCGCAGTTCAATATATGATTCATTTCATATATCATTTCATCTGAAGCTTCTTTGTTGTCGATATCGTTCTTGAACGCGGCAAACGTCTGTGGTCGAACTTCGCGTCTAAAAACCGAGCGCACATGCAGTGCTTCGGCGTTGGATGAAGCCGAATCCAAGGAAGGGTGCATTCGTTACCACAGAATCTACTGCTTTGTAAGATTCCGAAATAGTTACATGCAGGAACGCTCGCTCGTTCAATACCCGACATAACTATGAAAAGAAAGGTTAACAGATGCCTCGAGTGGCTCTTGCATAACTTACGAAAACTAAAATAGCCTATTCACCCCAAGGAACACCTCGTAAGCACACCTAAAATACCTACATAGCGTACATTCTCTTCTGAAATAAACAAAACGTCACAAAATACATGTTCTTAGACTGTTGCCATAGTTTTTGATGTATGAAAGGGTAAAATACTTTTTTCTGTTTTGGTCACGTCACTCGACAAATACAGTTGTGATTCAAACCAGACGAAGAGATCTTCAGTAGAACACTCTTGGCTAAAAATCATAATTGAGAGTTCAGGGGACGGGAGAAATGGCCATTAGCAGTCATCCATGGCAACGGTACTGTTTACCTAAGTAAACCTATTTCTGTTTCATACTCTGCAACATAGTGGGTTGATAAATTTGTACTGATTGCTTATTTTTGAGAAGGTACATATTCATGTATTTCGTCTTCCATTGCAACTTGCAAATTTATCTGACCAACTGTCTGCCTATCTACTAACTATGGTCACAAGGTCGAGTTCATCTGCAAGCTTCTGCGAGGCGAGCGTGAAGAACGTGCGCCAAACGTGGCCAACTCCAGCTAAATGCTGGTGGTGCTGCCTTTCTGAAAAATGCACTCGATGGAGCCTCGTGACCCTGTTGCATGTCTAGAGCTTCCAGCTTAACTTATCCGCATTTTCATTTTTTTAAATTATGGATTTTTGTTTTGCAGTGAGCGATCCGTCGACTATGGAGTTGATGAATGTTGATGATGTTGGGGAAGAAGACGTCTTTGATGAATTCTTTTGGATCTGTTCTGTTTATTCTCAGTCCGGTTTAGGAACTGAGGCGTATAAACAGATGGATAGCGAAAAAATCAGAGAAAACGATGTTGATCATGATGTAGAAGAAGACGTCTTTGATGAGTTCTTTTGGATCTGTTCTGTTTATTCTCAGTCCGGTTTAGGAACTTAGGCGTATAAACAGATGGATAGCGAAAAAATCAGAGAAAACGATGTTGATGATGATGTAGAAGAAGACATCTTTGATGAGTTCTTTTGGATCTGTTCTGTTTATTCTCAGTCCGATTTAGGAACTAAGGCATATAAACAGATGGATAGCGAAAAAATCAGAGAAAAGGATGTTGATGTAGAAGAAGACGTCTTTGATGAATTCTTTCTGGTCTATTCCGATCCGTTTTATGGTCAAGGAAATATCTGAAGATTTTCCAAAAGAACGCGCATTCCGAAAAACGGATTGTTTTTTGCAGAGGTGACCGGAGAACTAACCCTCGGGATAGTCTGGACACGACTAAGACTAAGACGATTTTCGCGACAAAATCTCTCAAAAGAACGCCTGTTCTGTGTATTCCGTAAATTGTGTTCTGTTCATTCCGGAAACGGAATGGGTTCCAAACTAAAGAATAGCCCACTTTCGATATATTAAAATTCAGTCCTAAACAAAAGGCATCATGTTGAGGCTCTGAGGAACAAACTCATACAAATCCTTATATTTATTCCCCAGAGCCTCGAGATGATGCCTTTTGTTTAGAACTGAATTTTAATATATCGAAAGTGGGCTATTGCTAATGGTGACGAATTCCATATGGCGGGCGCGGCTGCGGCAAATGTGCGATCCCCTAAGGTTGTCTTAGATTTAAATTTAGGAGTGCATAGCAATGTACCATTACAGTTCCTTCTAAGATTACAACTAGATAGGGGCAAAACAGAAATAAGCTCACTAAGGTACAGGGGTGCTAGCCCCTTAAGAACTTTAAAAGTTATCAAAAGTAACTTAAATTCAATTTGACAGCGGACTTGTAACCAATGTAACCCCCGTAATGGCGGAGTGATATGACAGAATCAAGTTGCAAATAAAACTAAGCGAGCAGAAGAATTCAAAACTCGTTGCAACTTATGAAGCTGATAATCAGGAAGGCCGTAATAGAGACTGTTGCAATAATCAACTCGACTAGTTATAAAAGTGTGAACTAGGGCCGCCGCAGATTCGCTAGTTAGATATTTACGTATACGCTTAATGTTATATAGATAGAAAAAAGGACTGCTACAGGTCTTATTAATGTCCGTGTTCATTGTTAAGTTGGTGTCGAACCAGGTTCCAAGGTCACGGACTGTATTGACTAGTTTGACATCGACCTCGCCAACTTTGATGTCTGCCAGCTGTGTAAGATTTCCAATGAGTAAAACCTCAGTCTTGTCGTCGTTGAGCATTAACTTATCTTCAAGCATCCATTGCCCAATGTCACGAATACAGTTCTCAACAGCTGAGACAGCATCTGCCCGATTGGTGCTGACAGCAGGGCTGAAAGATAAGTAGAGCTGAGTAGCATCCGCGTACGCGTGAGCTGTTGGTAGGTGGAACTTTAGAATCTCAAACAGCTTACTCGAATAGATTGTAAACAGTAGTGGGCCTAAGCATGATCCCTGCGGAATTCCGCAGTGCAGATAGAATTGTGGTTCAGCTGTGGCCAAAGTGTTAGAAAGAGTGGTTTACAATCAACTATACGCCTTCTTAACCGAGCACAACATTATTTGTAAGTACCACTCGGGATTCCGTTCCAAGCATTCTACTGTCACGGCCCTCATTGAGGCCACAGGTAGTTGGGCCTACGACGTTGAACATGGTATGGTCAATGCTGTTGTGTTCCTAGATCTAGAAAAAGCGTTTGATACGGTCGACCATGTTACATAATCAGCATTGCCATGCTTAGTTGATCAGTTCATTCTGTCACCTTGTTAGGTGTTGTCGATGCATACCTTAGAGTGTTGCTCATTGATCTGCATTGTCCTGGAAACCGTAATTTATGCAGAGACGCTTTTAGAACTTTCTAGAATTTGCATAGGTATATAAACGTGTGAGCTTCGATGGATTTTCTACCTTTTTGGGGGGTTAGTGTGTGTTCAAGAAATAAAGTCATTTTTACCTCAACCGGAGTAGTTAACAGACCACGGGATTCTTCTCTCTAAATTATATAACTATGATATACGAGAATGTATGCAGATGATACGCATTTAACATATGCAGGAGATAGTGCAGACACCATCGAATCATGTTTAATTGTAGATCTGGCAAATGTTAACAACTGGCTAATAGTGAACAACTGACCCTAACACGAATAAAACTGAATTTATGCTCACAGACAGAGGCTAAGTAACTCCACAGTCTCTACGACACCAGTAATACAAACGGTTCTCCGATTAATCAGGTTACTTCGGCAAAGTCACTTGGAGTTCTCATTGATGACAACCTCAGTTGGAGTGCCCATGTTAATAAAATTACCAAGAGGATATTTTCCGGGATCCGGGAGCCATAAAACGTGTGAGACACTTAGTCCCACCTGTGACACTGAATTACATTTATCAGGATTTGATACAGCCACACTTTGATTACTGTAATGTCGTCTGAGGTACTTGTGGACTAATAGGCCTTATCACGGTTTTAGCCGCCATCTTCACGGGTAGGCAAAACGTTAAGAATTTACGCGAATTTAACCGACCCCCCC
>BLFK01000704.1:7382275-7384775 GCA_014634185.1 Astreopora myriophthalma
AGGGTTTCCATGTTTACGTAGCCAAAGTGAAGCCTTTCATGAAGTTAAAGACGGACGAAGGAAAGGATCATTATGATCTCTGGTTTATTCTCGAGGCCAAAGGTGCGAACCGCGGCAGTGTACTCCAAGCACGATGTAAGTGTAAAGGTGGTCGAGATGGGGCATGTAAGCATATTGCAGCAGCCATGTACGCTCTGGAGGATTTGTTAAATACTCGTGGTGAAGATAGTGTGACGAGTGGCCCATGTGTTTGGGTTTGAGGCCAAGAGCGAATACTCAAGCTTGTGCAGTAAAAGATCTAGTCATTGAGAAAGGCAAAAAAACCTTCCCACAAAAAGAGAAAACGGAAGCAAGTTTATTCTCAAAACATCGGACTGCCTCTATTCACACATCTATTCGGACTGCCTCTATTCACACATATTCTGATGTGTGTGGACCCCTGTGGCCTGTCTCATTTTTCTCTGTCTTGGCCAGAACTTTCACATGCTCTCCCTGGAGAGATTAATGTTTTGTTGTAATTTATGGTAAAGTTTTCCCAGATTAGGCTTTTGTCACAACTGTGTACCCCTATGTCTTTCATTTACAGGTGCCATACACTTTGGATTGGGATCCTGTTCATGGCTTCTGTTTCACAAGAATCTCAAGGACGGTATCAAGCTGGTGGATCTGGTAAAGTTAAAGTCACTATTTTGGCTTCTGAATGGGGATCGAGTAAGGGTGGACTTTCCACCATAAACAGAGAGTTAGCCATTCAGTTGGCAAAATCCTCCGAAGTGGAAATCACTTTCTTTGTGCCACAATGCAGTGAGGTGGACAAGAAAGAAGCCCTCAGCCACAACATTAACATCATTGAAGCAACGAAGTTGCATGGTTTTAAAGAGCTGGACTTACTTAGCTTTCCACCAGATCATTTGCAAATCGAAGTCATTATTGGTCATGGACTGATACTTGGTCGTCAAGCACAAGTAATAAGAAATTCTCATAAATGCAAGTGGGTGCAAGTGGTGCATACAGATCCAGAGGAGCTGGGAATGTTTAAATGTTACCCAGATCCAATTTCTAAGGGTGAAGAAAAGCACAGTGTTGAAGTGAAGCTGTGTGAAACAGCTGACTTTGTGGTAGGAGTTGGACCTAAGCTAGCAGAGGCCTTCCGTTCATATCTTAGATCATGTAAAAAAGATCAAACAATTTTTGACTTTACTCCTGGTATTTTTGAAGAATTTCTGAGTGTTGAACAAGTCTCTGATGAACGAAATCATCGCAGTGTTTTGGTGTTTGGCCGTGGTGATGCTGAAGATTTTCAGTTAAAGGGGTTTGACATTGCAGGAAAGGCTGTTGCCTCAGTTGCTGACACTCATCTTGTCTTTGTTGGAGCACCTGATGGAAAACATGAGGAGATAGCACAATCTTTCATGCAATGTGATCTACCAGCTAATCGCCTGAGAGTTAGAGGCTATGTCAAATGCAGAGAAGGTTTGAAGAGATTATTTTGTGAGGTAGATTTGGTACTCATGCCTTCTAGAACTGAGGGCTTTGGGTTGACTGGTCTTGAGGCCTTGTCAGCTGGTCTGCCAGTTCTTGTCAGTAAAAACTCGGGGTTTGGGGAAGCTCTGTGCAAAGTACCATTTGGCTCATCATTTGTGATTGACTCAGAGGATCCTGAGGCATGGGCTGCAGCCATCAAGAACATTTGGGACAAAGACAGACGGAGTCGTCTTGAAGAGGCTGCACTTTTGCGCACATCGTATGAGAAAAAATACAGCTGGACCAAGCAATGTGACACCCTTCTTGTCAAGATAATGAACCTTGTTCGCAGTAAGAGGCTACAACCCTAATGTATAAACCTGTAACCTGCGACCTGCAACCTGCAAATTACACCCTCCGGCGCCTGAACTTTAAGCATATTTTATTTATACTATGGCAAACCAGAAAAAATTAAAGTTTATTTAGTCCCAAGGTCAAAAACATTCATAAGTCACACGTCATTTACGAAAGGAGAATGCTCATGTGGAGAAAACTATGTGGGTGAAACAATGTGAAATCTTGAAGTGCGAATAACTGAACACTCGAATACCTGCCAAAACTCGGAAACCCAAAACCCAAGTCACACATTCCAGTGGAAAGTCCTTTGTTCAGCAAGATCCAACTTTAATAGAAAGGTCATCGAGGGACTAATTATCCAACAAAAGAGTCCA
The DNA here is from genome assembly GCA_014634185.1 of Astreopora myriophthalma. Taxonomy (NCBI): domain Eukaryota; kingdom Metazoa; phylum Cnidaria; class Anthozoa; order Scleractinia; family Acroporidae; genus Astreopora; species Astreopora myriophthalma. Next base: position 7,384,471 of record BLFK01000704.1, read on the forward strand.
ACTTCGAATAACAAATTAATTGCTATGTTGCACAGATGTTCCCTTTGGGAATAACCAAAGTATGAAGCCATGCACAATCTTGGATGGCTTTAACCCTGATGATGACAATAGCAAAAAACATTCGATTCTTATAGTTTTATAATTTTATACCTTTACCCTTGTATGGATAGCTTTTGAACTATATACAGTATTTAATGAAATTTCCAGCCTTGGATAATGCATTTCTAGCTTTCTCATTGGCTGACTGGATTCTCTGTTATCAACAATTATACATAATGTAAATGAGGATTTTAGGATTTTACGAG
>BLFK01000704.1:7392275-7395156 GCA_014634185.1 Astreopora myriophthalma
AAACCGAACTGATGTAAAAATAAGTAATTGGGTATGTGAAAGTAGACAAATTATACATGTACATTACAAAACCATGCAGATCTATAGGGAGAGGGGGGTTGTGATCCTGTGGTTTCCCGGAACTCTCACAGCATATCTAAGCATATACAAACATGGGTAAGCATGACAAGCATAGGTAAGCATTGGTAAGTATAGCCAATCATACATAAGTATAGGTAAGGATAGACAAGCATATATAAGCATAGGTAAGCATAGACAAGCATATTTGAACGTAGGTATATAGGTAAGTATAGCCAAGGATGCATAAGCATAGGTAAGCATAGGTAAACATAGGGAAGCATAGAAAAGCATATCTAAGCATAGGTAAATATAGGTAAGCAGGGCCAAGCATATCTAAACATAGGTAAGTATAGCCAAGCATATACAAGCATTGGTAAACATAGGTAAGCATAGACATGTACGTCTAAGCATAGGTAACTATAGGTAAGCATATACAAGCACATCTAAGCATAGGGAAGCATACACAAGCACATCTAAACATAGGTAAGGATAGACAAGCATATCTAAGCATGCACAGATAAACAGGTAAGCATGGGTATGTATAGCCAAAGAAACATAAGCATAGGTAAGTATAGCCAATCATACATAAGCATAGGTAAGCATTGGTAAGCATAGACAAGCATATCTAAACATAGGTATATAGGTAAGTATAGCCAAGGATAAATAAGCATAGGTAAGCATAGACAAGCATATCTAAGAATGCGTAAGCATAGACAAGCATATCTAAGTGTGGCTAAGTATAGACAAGCATATCTAAGCATTTTGTAAACCGCATAAACGAAAAAATTGAATTAGAAAAATACATTGCGATTACAACAAACAAACTACTTTCCTTTAATAAAAAGTGGTCCAAGTTTCTAAAGGAGTAATCATTGGAGGCTAGCCGTACTATTCATTTGTAATTTAATCATCAATCTGTAGTGTAGTATTAGCATCGTTCTTAGTAGCATAAATATCGTATTGTTAGTAATAGCGCATTGTGAGTAGTTTCGTATTTCTTCAAATCATTTTTAGTATCGTATTGTAAAGTAGTGCACGTATAAGTGGTGTAAGTATAAGTAGTGTAACTAGCAAGTAATTTTATAAGTGTAAATGTAAGTACTGTAAGTAGTGTAATTGTTTGAAGTTCTAAATAAAATTGCAAAAAGAAAAAAAAAGCACATCTAAGCATAAGGTAAACATAGGGAAGTATAGGGAGGCATAAAAAAGCATAGGTAAACATAGGTAAGCATAGACAAGCATATCTAAACATAGGTAAGCATATACAAGCATATCTAAGCGTGGGTAAGTATAGACAAGCATATCTAAGCATAAGGTAAACATAGGTAAGTATGGCCAAGCATACATAAGGATGGGTAAGCATAGGTAAACATAGGTAAACATATACAAGCATATCAAAGCCTGGGTAAGAAATAGGGAAGCATACATAAGCATAGGTAGGCATAGGTAAACATAGGTAAGCATAGACAAGCATATCTAAACATAGGTAAGTATAGTCAAGCATATACAAACAGGTAAGTATAGGTAAGTATAGCCAAGGATACATAAGCATAGGTAAGCATAGGTAAACATAGGTAAGCATAGGTAAACATAGGTAAGCATAGATAAGCATATCTAAACATAGGTAAACATAGGTAAGCATATACAATCATATCTAAGCATGGGTAAGTATAGGGAAGCATACATAAGCATAGGTAAGTATAGCCAGGCATACATAAGGATAAGGAAGCCTAGGTAAACATAAGTAAGTATAGCCAAGCATGCATAAGCATGGGTAAGCATAGGTCAACATAAGTAAGCATAGATAAGAATGGATAAGGATAGGCGGGTGTAACCGAGAATATGTAAGCGTAAATATGTATGTGGAGCCACTATATATAATGTATGGAGCCACTATGATGTACCATATATGACGGACCCACCTAACTAAGGACCAAAGTGGGACCCACTCAAATACGCCTGCATCATTATATTGGCATAAGTCGTAGCGACTCTTGCTTGGCGTCGTTGTTTGCTTGGACCAGGATTTCATTGAAGTCAGCTCCCATCGAAGGAAGAAGCATCACCAGATCTAGGGGTTCATTGAGAGATGAAGGTAAGCATCTTTTAGTATAAATGAAATGGAAAGTTCGGAAAGCGTTAAACCTGGCCTCCGTACGCGTGAATGCGATAAACGCGACTGAACGCTCCTTCGAGAGAGCTTGCGAACGCCTTGTTTTAGGGTGTCACAACTCAGACCTCGCAACTCAGACCTCAGACCCCCGAAAAACTCAGAGCGTTGCTAGGAATCATTGTACGTAGTTTACAAGCGAGTCCCAATCGTCAAAATCGAGTGAACTACTACCTTTCTGACGGTTTAGGGGTCTATTCAGTATTGGTTTTAAAGATCTCATTATTCTCATTGCAGCTGTAGCTAATTAAGCCCCAGACCTGACATCGTAAACTGGCTAATTTCAAGATGAACCTCAAATTAAGTACAGTTCAAACGATAATTGAGATCCTGTCAATACTGTTTCTCAGCGTAGTTCGGGCGACCCTAAAAGCCGGAATGATGGAAGGGTGGAATGGCGGAATCACGGAACGGCGGAAAATGACTCCAAATCCTAAAAGACAGAATCGGGGAACGGCGGAAAATGACTCCAAATCCTAAAAGAAGGAATAACAGAAAATCCCCCGAAATCCTAAAAGATGGAATGACGGAAAAAATCACCCAATATCCCTAAAGAGGGAACTGTAAATACTGTAAAACAAAGCCGCTCTAAAAGGCAAATGCTAAGAGCCACGGACAGATCTGCGAAAAATTGCTTCCCTCCTCACCCCC
>BLFK01000704.1:7395458-7407958 GCA_014634185.1 Astreopora myriophthalma
TATTTTACACGGGCAGGGGGTCTCACAAACCCGTGCCTTTTTCCACTTTACCTAACTCCTCTTGGGATATTGGGTGATTTTCCATCATTCTGTCTTTCAGGATTTCGGGGGATTTTCCGCCGTTCCGCGATTCTGTCTATTAGGATTTGGAGTCATTTTCTGCCGTTTCATGATTCCGCCATTCTGCCGTTCCGTCATTCCGGCTTTTAGGGTAGCCCACATAGTTCATTTGGGTTTAACCACAGCTAAAACGATAGATGCTGTAAATGAAAACATACCTGGTTTGACATTCAATAGGCGGAAGTTACGAAGCGTGAAGCAGCATACTGTGGTTGAGGTGGCTCGAAACGATTTCAACACCTTCGAGAGACTCATTAGAAAGATTGACACTGCAACATTGCATCACGTATCAGTGTCACCCAACTATTGGACTAATGCAAATCCTGCATTTTCATTGGCTACGCGGACCATCGTGTAACAAGATGGCCTATTGCTGATTATCGATGATATTTATTATATCAATTGCCTTCCGATGATCGATTTTCATCAATTGGGCACGCCGGGAGTATCAGAGTCGGGCAGTGACCGATACAATAACGTACCTAACTGCTATCATGAATAATATTCATAGTAAGCTTGGAAATTTGGAAATTAATTACCTACTGATACAGTGCAACACTTTAGTTTAACATTCACTTGTTATTAACGCTTACCTCACGGCTGAGATTCTCTTCTTCCTCAAGTTCCCCTTCTGGTTTAACAAACCGGACGTAAAACACTTTTTTGTTTGGAATTTGAGCCATCTTGTTATATGATGGTCCGCGTTCCCCCGCTAACAGATCGCAAACAAGATCTTTCTCAGTTTGGGGCCCGAAATGCTTTTCACAGGCGTCCTTGATGTTATGAACAGAAAGCTCGTCTCCTCCGCCACTTTACTCTCTTCTACAACTTGATTTTTGCCTCTCCTCTTAGCTTTCTGGCCTTTCTGCTTTGCTGCAAACTTCCTCCACTCCGCCTTCTTGGAACCACGTGCAAAAAAAAACACTCAGGTCTGGGAGTACCGCAAGGTACGCTGGTAGTGGCAGCGCTCGGCCATGCGGAAACACTTTGCAATTGAAAGTGAATGTAAATTTTGGTATGGCCGAGCGCTGCCACTAATATTGTTTTTCATTCACTTTCACTTGCACTTTGAATTTCATTTGAAATTGATTTTATATTTCAATTTAAACCGCATTTCCATTTTAGTTTAACTTAAAAGTAAAGTGGTTTTATTTTTCAAATTCAATGTACTTTTAAATTTAATGTCATTTTACTTTTAAATTTCATTTCATTTTACTTCATGTTTTACAATAGTTTTGATTTATTTCGCAGTGAAACTAACATTTATTACACAAAAATATGTGAATTTTTTGTTGGCAGTTCTCGGCCACCATGCAGCTGTGATGGTTTATAGTAAGAGTGTCTACTCTAAATAGCAATGTCATTGGTTTTATACAACAACATTGACAATTCAAGCTTTTAATACCCACTTAGTCTGTGTTGGAAAGTCCGACCGTATTAATTTCCTAAACCATCTTTTAATTTATTGCACATCTGAATGAGACTTGCCAGCTTCTGACAAGCTTAGTCTGAAACTTATTTAAGAATCTGATAGCGATGATCCGGAATGCTCCTTATGAAAATCGTTTACTGCCTCAGTACCAACCAGTTATTACAAATCTCGGCTCTCGCAATCAACTTAGATATTCCAAGACGTCATTAAGTAACGAGACGGTACCTTGATAACTTTAGGGTTGTAGTTTATCATGCTGCTTTTTACATGTACCTGCTTATCACTACTTTATGCGACAAGTGAATTTCTTGCAGTTTCAAGGGGCAGGAAGTTACCTTTTTTGTGCCAATCACAACTTGCAATCAATGCTTTTGTGATACTCTTAGTAAGGCTTGCAAAAGACCACGCAATTTTTTTATGTAAGGCCTTAAATTTGTTTGTTTTTCATTTAAGGCGTTCCACATTCAGGATTGACGTCCACGTTATAGAAATGAGCGACTCTCTTTAGCATGGCCTCCACCTCGTCGCAGTCTCGTGACCCAACTGATCTTCCCAGCAGAGTTAAAGTCATCATTTTGGCTACTGAATGGGGATCAAGCCATGGAGGAGACCTTTCCAGCTTTGTGAAGGAGTTAGCCGTCCAGTTAGCCAAATGCCCTGATGTGGAAATCACTTTCCTTGTTCCAAAATGCAATGACAACAACAAAGAGGAAGCCCTCAACTGCAATGTGTGCATTCTTAAGGCAACACCTCAGTGTGGATTTGAAGAACTGGACTGGCTCCTCTTTCCTCCAAAACATCTGCAAATGGACGTAATTGTTGGTCTTGGGATGAGACTCGGTCGCTATGCTAAAATTCTGAGAAACTCTCACGGGTGCAAGTGGGTTCAAATCGTGTACTCCGACCCAGAGGAAGAGGCGATGTTTAAATCTAGTTTAAATTCAGTTTCAGTGGGCGAGGAAAAGCGTCGTGTTGAGGTAGAGCTTTCTGCAAGTGCTGATTTTGTGGTAGGAGTTGGGCCCAAGATAAGCGAGGTCTTTCACAATTGTCTCCGCTGCTTTGGAAAAGAGGAAGCTGTTATGGACCTTACTCCGGGTATTTTTCACGAATTTCTAGATACTGACCAAGTTTCAAAAGGAGGAAAACTTTTTCATATCCTTGTGTTTGGCCACGACGATTTTGAATTAAAGGGAATTGACATTGCAGCGAGAGCTATTGCCACGTTACCAGACACTCGTCTTGTTTTTGTTGGCGGAGAACTTGATGGTAAATGCGAAGAAATAGTGCAACGCTTACTTGAATATGGTATTCAACGACGTCAGCTGAAAGTCAGAAGCTGTGTTGATGGCCGAGAGAATTTGAAACGTGAATTCTGTGGGGTGGATCTTGCACTTATGCCTTCGAGAGCTGACGGCTTTGGTCTGGGTGGTCTTGAGGCTCTGTCAGCGGGTCTACCTGTCCTAGTCAGTAAGAATTCTGGGTTTGGAGAAGCCCTAAAGAAGCTACCCAATGGCTCATCATTTGTGATTGACTCGGAGAAACCTGAGGTTTGGGCTGCAGCCATCCAGAAAATCTGGAACAAAGATAGGCAGACTCGACTTGACGAAGCAGAGCTGTTACGTTCGTCGTATGAGGACAAATACAGCTGGACCAAGCAAATCGACGCCCTTCTTCCAAAGATGATCAGCCTTGTTTGTGGTATGAATAAAATTAGATGTTTCGCGTGCAATTTGCAACGAAGACAGTTACCCATGTAGCGTGAAATTTTTCGGCAGGTTAAGGGCGTTCGCGCGAAAACCTTCCCACGCAGTGGAATTTTTTTTCCGCCTACGGTTAGGTTATGAGTTACTTATTCCAAAAATGGAATAAAAATGGGGGGTCACCGATTTTGTTTGGGCGAAAAAGGCATTGGAAGAATGCCCTAACTTCGGTAAATCGGTGATCACAACAAGATCAGTGGCCTCATCGACTTATCACTCTAAAATCATAAAAATTACATGTGAAAGTAAAAATTTCTGTGCGTAGGTTTTTAGGAGGGGCTGTTTTAGATAATTGCATGATAACTGATGAATGACGTGGCAGACATTCTGACACTGTCTGCGTGCGCATTAGCACAAACTTCCTTAATTTCGCAGATTACTGATATTTTTGCATTTTGAGTGAACAAAGTTACAAGTTGAATTTCAGGACGAGAGATCAGGCAACAAGTAACAGTAGGTGTATAAGTCCAGGTTCTTCAGTCTTTCTTCCCTCTGCTCTTTACACCTGGTTAGAAGTTGTGTATCTGCAGAGTGAAATTCGAGAAGTATCAGGACTTGTTGACCACCCTGACTGAGGGAGATCCCGCTAAAAGCCTCTCATTGTTTAGATGAGGTTAAGCAAATTTACCGAGAGTAAGCAGAGACTATCCGTTACAAATGAAGGGCTCCGGGCAACAACGTCCCAAGTGACTTTTGCACATCAGCCTTTGGCTGCCATCTCTGGTTTAGTTACAGTTATCTTTTCTTACTACATTACTGGGTGTACTTCCCCATACTGTATGCCAAAAAAGAGGAAAATGCGTGGAAAAGACACTTGGCTGCTGATACTTGTTAACCCTGTGGTTTTAGGTGCCAGTGCCCCTTAAATATGAAGCAACATTTTCTTTTAATTGGTATATATATCTATTTATTTGTGGGGTAAGAAAGCGATACATTGAAGTGAAACAAGCCAATATAGAGTTCCCCCCCCCCCCGTATTTTCAAGATTTTCATCCTCTTGCCCTCTCGCGCCCCAATTTCCTTGTTTATTTTCTTCACACCAATTGAGATAGGTAATTCAGACGTTTAAAAAAAGTCACACTGGGACATTTTCGCTCTGAGCCCTTCAATTATTGTAAAGAGTACAGGTTCTCGTTGTGTTGTTTGCAACCAATTCAATTGAAATTGCGCAATGTGTAACTAAAACAGGTACATTTTCGCCGATTTCTGGCGGGAGCAGGACTTAAAGAGTACGGGATCGAATTTTTGCAGATCTATGGAAAATCCACGAAATTCTCAAAAATTAGGTGCTGCAAAAGTTTCGTGCCACCAGATAGAGCGTTTCTTGTTCTTGTTTTCCTGTCCCCTCATATTTCATCTTGAGTTGTCCATGTCTAATTTTAGATGTCTTTTTCACTAGCTCGCCTTCGGCTGCGTCTTGATTATGAGAACATCGCAGGACCTGCTACGGATGGGGAAGATGATGGAGTGGTTACTGTAAGAACAACACAGGAATCTCTTAACTCAGCGAAAGCACCCGTCAGTCCCAACGAACAACAAACTGTGGTGGGAAATGTGGGAAACGTAAATGTTCCCTCAAAAGAAGATGTTTTAAATTTCATTGCGATGAAGTACTTTCAAGTCGTTGACCCATCAAATTCGGAGCAGTTAAATGGTTATCTACAATACCTGACTAAGGTGCGCAATCTGCTGTTTGTCAACTCTCAGCCAGGAAGCTTGATAGTCACTGTGGAATGTAGCTCTTTGCAGATCCTTGACGACCTTTGGAAGGACTATTCCACTGGTCATCTGAATGAAATGGCACAGAAATTCCTCGTGACCAAAGGCCTTTTGGAGGCTTTTGGCCTGATCCAAGTGAAACTCAAGACAACCATTTCTGAAGATGAGTACAGATCTTGCCGAGGGTATTTTCTGAAACGTCCCGGTAAGTATGTGTGGATTGCATATTATTGTATGGAACTTTCCAGCATGGAAAAAGCCCGCACAGCTCAAATCCGGAGCATAAAACAGCGCTTTCACCTTCTGGAACTGATTGCCATTTGTGGCTGTTGATTGTCTCGTTGCCGGGTTACTTGCCACTTTTTGCTTCGGCCACGCAAGCGAAATCTGTCTACCCTAAGCTGCGGTCCCCGGCAGCCGTTGACGTTGACCTCTACCCCGACCAGATAGATAGATAGACAGACACACACACACACACACACACACACACACGTACATAGATACATAGATACATAGAGACATAGATACATAGAACAAGATGTAGTAGTTGAGCTTCACTCGGGCTTCCAATTGGCAAATGGGTGTTTCCGTATACTGGGATGTTTACTAAAGGAGAATCTCAGTGATCACGACAAAAAGATAGCAACTACGCGAGTACTTCGTTTGAGAATGTAATGAAAAGACGGAGCAGGTCCTTTTTTCATCTTTATTCTCTGTAAAATTCGTGGGTAAACAAGTTCCCTATTAATGTTGAGAGAGACTGATGGCCAAGACAAAACATTCCACAACTTTCTGTTTTCGATACACCATGAAATACCCATGAGAATTCATTTCCTCGTGAACAAAGTTCAAACTGACAAGGGAAGCGCACCGTGACATCCCATAAAACGGCTGTAAAGTCGCGCAAGAATTCAAAGATACTGCATGGGCGTGATTATGTTAGATCCCAATAATTTTAACTGTAGTTGCTGTAGCCTCATACTCATTGTCTGTTTCTTTTTTTCCCGTGACACTGTTTTTTGTTGTTGTTGTTTTTCTGTGTGTGTGTGACACTGTATTTTGGGAGAATGTGCTACCAAAAGACTCCCAAAAGACAAATTGTTTTGAATTGCATTCAAGTTTTGTGATAAAACCTCTTGATAACTTAAACGGCAAGAAAGTCGAATTACGAGTAAACTCGTGATTTCATTATTTCAGTCACTTTGTTGTCCAGTGATGTGGTAGATGTGGAGTACTTCGTTCTGAACTACTGAAGTGATGTATTTATAAATTCTGTACAGCATCGCATTTCCAAGGGTTCATACTTGACTCCAGATTTCTTTGCTCTAAAGGCCGCCTACAACTGCACATTAAGTGCTTCCAGGATGCTGGTGAAGTAGGAGGAGCTGCCGGGATGATAGCGCAGACCCAGCGTTCTGTGGAATCAGAGTCCATGGTGCAGAGGGCATCACAATTACCTTCCACCAGAAAGAGAAAAGCACTTGAAGGAAGCCTTCTGTCTTCTCAAGCAGTTTTAAATGCCATTCAATCGAAGTACTTTCAGGCAAGTGATCCGTCAAAACCCGAAGAGTCAAATGGATATGTGGTGTATCTGACAGGGGAGCGCAAGGTTGTGATTGTCGACACTCAGACAGGGAGCTTAATTATTACCGTGGAATGTAATTCACTGCAGATCCTTGAGGAACTGTGGGAGGACTATCGTACTTATCATCTGGATAAAATGGCACAGGAATTTCTCGTGACTGAAGACCTTCTGGAGGAGTTTGGTCTGGCCTCTCTGAAATTGAGCGTAACCATTGCGGAATGTGAGTACAGAGCTTGCTGGGAGCATTTTTTGAAGGGCCAAGGTGAGTTCACTGCTACGGGACTTTACTGGTACTGATAATGGCTGATCATGATGTGGTCAAGAAAAGGCATTTTTGCCAAGTGAATGCGTTAGCAATAAACCAAAGTTTAGCGATACATGGATCTTGGTCACTCCGTTTCTCACCCACTCACTCACTTATCATTCGATGGGTAGTTCGTAGTTAATTATTGGATTCGATTTTCACGTGATATTTAACAATTGTTCTACGAGGGCGCGCTGGATATGAAGTGATAGATAACCAACGAGGCGCGTAGTGCCAAGGTTGTTATAATCATTTTATATCCAGCAAGCCCGAGTAGAATAATTGTTTTATGAAAAACTCTAGGATCAACAACTCTTTAATTGGTTATTAATTTTACCATTACAGTTAAAAAGGCTATGCTCAAATGGCGATTGCTAGTCTGGGTGGGTAGTGTTAAAGTCTCTGAAATACGTACAAAAGAAGTCTTAAAGATACATAACTAGTATGAAAGGAACATATGATTGAGTTAATAAAAATACGTGATCGAAGGAAGTAAAAGAAATAACCTGATATATACTAAAAATTAGCCTGATTAGTTATTAATAAACAAACTTATTTTAAAAGTGCTTTAGTAAGCCAGGGTTTATGAACTGCATAACTTTTATCCTCTCGGTTTCAACAATACTATGTGGTTCGGCAACGCAGACGTTACCTGGGTGTAATTTACGGTGCCTTTCTCCACCACCGCTCTCTCCCTTAACACTATCCGCCATGTTCCAAATACATTAGCCAGCCAGGACTGCCATCCACGCATTTTCTTGAGTTCTGCAAGGCTAACTTTTCTCACCTAAATGCAGTGTAGTTGAAGCAGCTATATCTTGAGTGCCAAAGATGAGTTTTTAGAAGGTAGTTTGAACACAGACCTTGGCGTTCATAATCATGCTCAACGTCATCGAGTGATTGTTAATCTGTTGCAGGTGTTCAGCGCGATGGTTACCCAAGTGGTATAACGATATTTGTAGAGACTTCCTTGGGTAGAGTCATCAAGTTAGCAGTTGAATCAAGTGATCCTGTGGAGAATCTTAAGACAAAAATTAAAGACAAGGTGGGAATTCCATCAGACCAGTCCCTCGTCTTTGCAGAGAGGGAGGTGAAAGATGGCTATAGCCTGGATGAATACAACATTCGGCATGGATCAATTTTGCACTTGGTTCCAACAGTTCTTATCAGGCCTTCTGAAGTAATTATAGTGAGAATATTAATGAAGGCATCAAGAAGAATGATTACTCTTGCGACGAAAGGAACTAATTGCATTGAACATGTGAAGAGGCAAATTGAGCTAGAGGAAGGCGTGCCGCCAAAGCAACAGAGTCTAATTTTTGCTGGAAAGGTTCTGGAAGATCGTCGCACCCTCAGCAGCTACAACATTCAGATGGGATCAACTCTAGAAGTTGTCCACTCAACTTCATCAAGATACACAGGTACGAAATGCATATAGATAAATCGTATGAATGCGAGTGCAGTTAAGGATTTACACTACCCGTGGTATTTGAAAATTCTCTCAAAATTGTGATTTTTAAGAAGATTACGACATTTTTTATACTAAAAGACATGTTTCGATATTACGAACATCATCGTCAGTTACAAAATATTTGGAAACCGTTAGGACTATATAACAACTAAGTGAGACATGCATCATTAATTTGATAAAGTGACAAAAAATATGTTATCAAGTTTTTTTGTCACTTTATCATATTAATGTCTCACTTAGTTGTTATATAGTCCTAACGGTTTTTTCCAAATATTTTGTAACTGACGATGATGTTCGACGGTAACATCGAAACATGTCTTTTAGTATAAAAAATGTCGTAATCTTTTTAAAAATCACGATTTGCTTTCTGCTTTCTCGACCTTTTGGTTTTCTCAAAATTTGAAAGAATTTTCAAACATCACGAGTAATTGGTGGATATCACTCTCGTAAGATCATGTGCGGTCACGTAATCAATAATTTCGCTGATCCCATTTAGCTGTAGACATCTTTCTTAGCTTTGCAAATGCTCCGAGTTTGATAAGTCTTTACCCGAAATTCAGGTTGTTAATCCCTCAATGATGGTGGAGTCGGTTTTTTAGAAAGGAGACTGGCTTTTCTTCACATAATTAATGTAGGCTTGCAACCTTCTCTTAATATATTATAAATTAAAATAGACGAGCTTAAAGGGGCACTGTCACGGTAGTTTTCCTGTATTTAGGTCTTAACTGGCTGAAAATTGAAACTTGGTACTTAAGCTGACAAGTAACAACATTCCTGACAAACTAAGAAGAAAATAATTATAAAATACATTTTAACTGAAAAACTTTCCGTATGCAATTTTTGGTATTTTTTGGAAAATGCCGTGTCCAAACTTGAAAAAGGTGGCCAATATTTTCAAATTTCAATCATTTCCATCCTCGCCATCCTTAGATGCAGATGAGAAAAAAATGGTTTCAGTCTACGAATAAGGTTTTTGTTAACTAAACTTCATCATTATTTTTTGGTTTCCGTTGATGCGCGAGCGTTTTTTAGCCATTTGGTGACAGTGCACCTTTAAACTCGTGTTAGGATAAACGCCTTCGCTATTGCCACACCTCTCTCCTTTCATCTACCTGCTTTCCTTTGCGTGCATGATTTTAGAGACCTCCGGGTACTTGGCAAGGGGGAAGCTATTTGTGTGAAATGGCAATTTAAAGTGAACTAATACATAGTTACGTTGGACGTAAGAGATCATCCGTGCGGAATTAGCGTTATCCAGTAGAGTAGTTTCGTAAGCAGTTATTTCAAATACAGGACGGTTCTTTTGTTTTGTAACATTGGCGTGAAATGTTGAGCAGTAATGGTCACCTTTCGAAACATTACCAGTGAAAAAATTCCAGTTCATATTTTGACAATGTGGTCCTTGCCATGGTTCAAAATCATCAGTTGGTGTTTGTCCTCTTCTCTCTCTCTCTCTCTCTCTCTCTCTCTCTCTCTCTCTCTCTCTCTCTCTCTCTTTCTTTTTGTGTGAAAAAGTGGAGATTTGTTCCTGTACTTTGTTGTGCATATGTTGTGTATATTCATAGTCGAAGACCCGGTAAAGAAAGCAGCGCGAAATCATGAAGCACCTTAAGCTTGCTGCAATTTCGCTGCTGTGCCATGCTGTCATGGGCAAGATTTGCTCGCTCTTGTAGTCAGAGATGCTTGGAGGCCATGAAATTCAGCCAAGGAAAACAATGGCGCGTATTGATTTTTGCTGCTCCTTGCTTTAAAGGTCGCACAAATGATTACTGAGGCGAACGGAAAGAGAAAGAAATGTGGTAGAAACGTAAGAATTTGCACAGGTCATCTCATGTACTCACGAGCGTGATTCTATGATATAGTTCATGCTCGCGGTATTGAATTAGAGACATTAGGGAGAATTTCGTAGCTATGTCATAATTGCAGTTATTTAACAGATTGATTTTTCTTTTTTTAACTGTAATTTTTCTTTTTTTTTCTTTTGCAGTGAGCTCTCCTCAAAGCCTGAAAACGCCTATTAAGCACAGTTTGAAACAACGTGAATTTCCTGGCGAAGGTCACATCGCTTCTGTGAAAGAAGTACTAATGGGAAGTACATTACGTCCCATGATGACACAAAAAGATCCTTGCGGTAGTATGGACATCTTTATTCTGACCCCAGATGGGCGGAGGATGCCGTTGGCAGTAGAACCAAGTGATTCTGTCCAGAGAGTTAAAGCAAAAGTGGAACAAAAGGAAGGGACTCCAGCATCCAAACAACGTGTTTTTATGGAACTCGAGGATGGCAACTCTCTCAGTGACTATGGTGTCCATCAGAGATCAACAGTGTACGTGCAGTTAATTCCTCCTCTGAAGCACGTCTTCATAGAGCTGCTAGCTGGAAAGACCATCTCATTATCAGTCAACGGCTCTGATTCAATCGAAAAAGTGAAGGCAAGAATTCAAGATAAGACGGGGTTTCCTTCAAGCCAACAGCGTCTTTTCCATGCTGCGATGGAGCTCAAAGAAGGCCAAACTTTAGATAACTACAGAATTCAAGATGAATCAACTCTTCGGCTAGTACTTCACAGGATTTTTGTGAAGATGATGACAAACAAAAGAATCAGGTTAGCAGTCAAGCTGAGCGACTCTGTTGAGAAACTGAAGGCCAAAATTGAAGACAAAGAAGGAATCCTAACACAAGAACAACGTCTGAGGTTTGGTGAAAAAGATTTGAAGGATTCCCACACTTTGAGTGACTACAATATTGAGGAGGGATCGCCTTTACTCTTGGACAGAATTCGTAGCGGTGGTATGCGTATTTTTGTGAAGAATGAAACTGGAAACAAGATCACATTAGATGTGGGGCCAAACAGCTCCATCAAGAAAATCAAGACGATGATACATGATAAGGAAGGAATTCCGCTCTTCCAACAAATTCTCTGGTATTTTTTCCAAGAGCTCCAAGATCATCGAACTCTGGATGACTACTGCATTCAGAATGAATCAACCCTGTACTTACTTCCAAGGCAGCTGGATAGTGGGATGCATATCTTGTCAGTGATGCCTACGGAACAGAGGTTCCCGTTATCAGTTGAGCCAAGCGATTCAATTAACGATCTGAAGATAAAGGTTTATAAAGTTGAAGGGATTCCTCCGGACCAACAACGCTTCTTTTTTTCTGGCAAGGAACTAAGTGGTGACCATCTATTGAAGAACTACAACATCCGAGCCGAATCAGTGTTACACTTGGTTCGACGTCGTCAACCTGGCGTGCAAATCTTTGTGGATGTGCAAACCACGATCGCCATCGAATACGACGCTGGTGACGCTATTGGCGATGTGAAGGCCAAAATTCAAGAAAAGGAAGGAATTCGCCCTCACCACCAACGTCTTGTTTATGGTGTCACAGAATTGGTCGAGGAGGAGCGGACCCGGACCCTGCGGGACTGCAAAATTCAGAACGAATCAAGCCTACAACTGATACAATTGATGAAGATCTTTGTCAGAGACTTGAATGGCAAAACAAACATGTTGCACGTAGCGCCGACTGATCTTGTTGAGACTGTAAAGAAAAGAGTTTACTATCCCACCATCTACGAGGAGTGCAGTCTCGTTTATGCTGGAAAGGTCCTTGAAAATGATAAGAACCTGAGTTACTACCACATTTCCAAAGAATCAACCCTTCATGTGATTCTGAGGTATAACAAGACGCCTCAGTAAGAGGACGGCATAAATTATTGGGGCATGTTTAAAGCTTGCAATAATTTACTCCACCATCTGTTAGGGTGGGAATTGCTCACATTTGTGAATGACAGTTCCGGAATACATATATATATATCTTATTAGATGTTTTGGCATGTGGTATGACAGAGCATTTTTACGAGTTGTGCTCGAAGCAATTTTCTCAGAAATAGCAGTTTATTGTGCCTTAATATCTCAGTCATCAGCTATATTTTTGGTTTTGGTTTGCTGTACGTGTTACTGGGTTCCCTGTTTGTTCCCGCCTTTTGGGTCACGTGACCTCCGTTAACTTGATTTTGCCTGATGTAATTTTGCTTTGTCCATGTTAACCTTGAATGTTTAGGGCACACTTGAAGTTACGAGGTCAGGAGCAAGAGAGCCGAAGC
>BLFK01000704.1:7412958-7415066 GCA_014634185.1 Astreopora myriophthalma
TGAGCTGATGTGACGGAAATGAAATAAGGGATTTGTTGTTGCGTCGGTGGGGAGTATATTACCAATCGAGATCAGCTGAGGTATGACTCTCACGTCAATCAACTGACGTAATGTCTAAGCCGGTTTTTCACTACGATTGAACGAACTTGAAAGCTCTACGAAACAACTTTTTTATTGATATGCGGCAACTTAGAAGGGCAAAGGAAGTTTATCATTCATGTACGTTACGAAATTCCAACTAGTGTTGACGATTGCCGCTGATTATACGTCAAAGACGGCTTTGGCGAACAACACGACGAGTGCTTCCGAGTTCACCCCATCAACCAATGAAATCGCTCGATTGCAATTCGATCGTCATTTTTTACATGTTTGAGACGTCATCGATGAAAGGTGCGTTTGGTATGAAGTAGGGTTACTAAGTATAAATAGAGAACACGAAACTCCAGAGGTCATTAAAATATATTCTTTTACCTTGTTAGCTTAGTAACGTGTTGTATGCCAGTTTCAAAGAAATGGGAAAGCGAAAGCACAGCACCAGTAGTTGTAGTGGAGATGAAAGCGACGAGATCGATAGCTGCAAGCGGATGAAAAGCAAGGGTGTTAGTTTTGGAGACGTGACCATTTATCATTTTCCACGAAAACAAGGTTTTGTCTCCGTCCCTTCGACGGGAGGGTCAACGCTCGGAATGGCGAGAAAACACGTCTGCATCGAGACATTACAAGTCGATCTGGCGTTTAACGCTACGAGAAGCGACCGAAAGCCGTTCGCACCGATTTCACAGAAAGCTAGGAGAAGTATACTGAAGACTGCGGGTGTTCGGCGAATTCTCAAACAAGAGGAACGTGATTGTGCTGAGCTGAGACTCAGCCGAGTGATATGCGGCTGTAGCTGTGGTGATGTTTGCTATTCAGAAACGTGTGAATGCATATTGAGTGGAATAGGTTGTCAAGTTGATTACGGTCGATTCCCGTGTTCTTGTCAAGCAAATGGATGTCAGAATGACAACGGTAGAAAACAATACAATCCTAATGCAGTAGAAAGACATTATTTCGAGACATTCGCGAGGATTAATGGCCAGAGCGTAGGCACAGCTGTTTTAAAATACGTTGGAGTCGGCGTTTTATAGTTATACGAATTACATATTTCCATATTTTGTCATATGCTAAACAGTGCTTTGTTCAGCTGACAATTGAGTTATTTTTATTATATTCGGGGGCTGTTGAGGCGGGCTTTGGTGCAATGTTCTATCGGTTAAACAGCTGATATCCAGGATATTTATTTATGAATTGTGAAGAATAGTATAAATGGAGAGTTAATCACTGTATAAATGAGACGAAAGGAATCGATGTAATTGTGTTTTTCGTCTATTCGGTATTCCGTTTCCGCCTTTTGAGGTTGTCCATGGTTAATGAAAGTAACGTGAGCAATGTTTTAAAAAAGGAATTGAAAATATTTTACGCTTTACGGGAAAACGCGAGAGGACTGGTGAGTGTCTAAGACACTAAACCACGTCGGCTTTAATTTTGTGGGAATTTATTTGGAAATTCATGCGTGACTTGTATCTATTAATACTTATTTGGAGCGGTCTAAGGCCTCGTTTTGGTCTCTACTCCAAGGTCATCCTTTTCACCGAGGAAGTAAGAGAGGGGGCCGGGAAAGGAGGCAGGAAAAGCAGCAGGAGATGAGTCAATTTTTACATACTCTTACACACACCTTCACTCCTACTGAAGAAGTCTAATCTCCACAGCAGTGTGCCATGATATTTAATTACTATACGTAGCGCGGATCATTAATAGTCTGTTTCCTTGCAAGTTTCTAGAAAGGCGATTTAACATGTTGAACGCGTTTGAACAGTTGAACGCAAAGTTCTCTTCCACCGAACACTTTCTGCAACATCGTTCAACGTTTCTGAGCAACAAATGTTGCGCGATGTTGAACCGTGTGTGTCACTAGCTTAATCTCCCATATCCAAGGAAGTTTTTGCTCGGGACGGATGGTTCTTAAGAGGGAAGGGAAAAGGGAGGATCCTTTCCGCGGAAGAATGACTTCTATTCTATCACCTACATCGCCCCCCGCCCCCCCCCCCCCCCCCCCCCCCCCCCAAAAA
>BLFK01000704.1:7415121-7441048 GCA_014634185.1 Astreopora myriophthalma
GGGGGGGGGGGACACGTGACGAACCCCTGAGAAGGTTTGCGTCAGAACTGAATGAGGCCATGTTGGTGTTCCAGACTAATCCTTCAGGAGCTGGACTCTATTTTTATGCAAATATTTTGTTTTGTCTCGGTTAAATAACATGGCTGCTGGTCTCCAAGAATTTGAGACTGTTCTGGTGTTACATAACATATAAACCGAAGAAAACCTCCACTTTTTTTTTTTGTATATCAGGTTCGGGGCATGCGCACTGGCTTTTATCTTTATGGTGACATCACTTTTATTTGTTGTCCGCAATATGCTTACATGTTTCTACTTGCCCGAGGATCTCGAGGTCGGATCTCGAGGTCGACAAGAGGTTTTCATGAGTTTGTCTGGCTTCAAACATGCTATCCACGATCGACATGAGAAGAAATCGATCGCATTTTGTTTCATGGAGTTGCTTTGTTCCTTAGTGCACTTGGAAGCAGGCAATCACCAGATGAACCAGAAGGAAAGACTTGCCCTTTGACGAGCTCCTAACTGCAGAATACCTGGCCACTTATTTGCATGCTAACAGAGTGTATTGTTCAATTGTTATTTGTTTCGTTCTTAAATCGATTAAGTACTAGTTAATCCCAGTAAATTACCGCGTTCAGCTTGCTTTTCTTCACAGACATTTGTGACAGGTGAAACGAAAAACATATTTTTCGTTTAAGTGACTCAGTTCTCTTCGCCCGTTGAGGCTTAATTTACGATTCTCGAGTCAACTTTGAGGCAAAATATTCGACCGTTATCAATATGTCTGTCGGTCTTTGTCCCTACTTACATGTATCAGCCAACTGAAACCACGGCCCCGACCTCCGAGGCATAGCAGGGAATTTAACATCGGTCCCTTCCCTGCCACTGGGGTGAAGGAAATTGTTCAAGGCCTCGCAAAGCGGGGCATCAGTACTTCAGAACCAAATAAAACACAACTCAGTTTGGGTTTATATAGTATAGTTCTCTGATTGGACCAAAGAACTTGCGCTAACTTTTGTGGTAGTTCAAAGATAACCAATTTATTGTAATGCTTGTTTGTTGAATGTAGGAAGTTCCTTAAACATCCTAATATTACTGCTGTTACATTAATAGCAGTCCTGTGGACTCAAGCAAACAACTGCGCGTATCTTTTTTGTTTTACAACTGCCTCAGTCTGCAGAAGGCTTAAATTCACGGTGAAAATTCTTTCGAGTCTTTCGAGCTACCCGCCGTTACCGTGTCTTTCACCATAAACATCGAGATCACGGACGTTTGACATTTTATGATGACTTCATTCTGATTGGGCAGTTAAATTAAACAGTGCGCGCAAATCCTAGTAACCCGTAGCGTTCAAAAATTAAAAAGATATCTACAAAGGTTGACCCATAAGGCTTGTATGGCAGAGCTAAGTCCCTGGTCATGGGCGCCTGATCAGGTCTAATTTTAGCATCGCTCTTATATTCCTTGATAAATGTTGGCGCTCGCTAAACTTTTTTCGTTGGAATTCTTCACCGCGCGAGACGAAAATATGGGCTGATCTGTAGTGTAATATTGGGCATGATGAAACATACGTAGATGTATTAGTATTGAGCGAGCACGAGGTCCGTATTAGGAAGATATTAAGTTTCTTTTTTGCTGCAGTTTATGGATCCTTCTGGAAAGTAAAATTGGTCCGTCTCGTTCTGGATCTCCGACATTATTAAGTGAAAAATATTAAGTGAAAATTGAAACAGTTCGGCAACCCCTCCGTATTGCAAAATTCGGACCGCTAATGGAACCAATCGGAATTCTCCTTTTCATCTAGAACCAGTTTGTCTGTATAATAAAAAGTCGAATATCGTCCCAGTACTACCTAATCAGCGCAAGTGCAATATATAGAGTGCAAACTAGGTGGAAGCCCTATGAGGGACGGGATACGGGATGACGTGGTCTTCATCAGACCTAGACCGGGATGCGCTCTCGTTTTGCAAGATAACTGAAAGCGCGATCCATGTAGCCAAATTTCCGAAAAGTTCTTTTGCCGAATGAAACGATATTTTCCACTTGAATGAACTATTCTTTTTCTATGCCCGCTGGGGACGTGTTTCCCGGATATTTTGCTAAATGGATCGTGCCATCGCTTAGGATAACCGTCTCACCGAAATGAAATGCCAAATGGAACAGAAAATGCTTCGAAATGAACGTTACCGAAGTCACAGTTACATTTGATTCTGAACCAAAGATTCCGAAATTTTGCTCAAATTGGATCGCGCCCTAAAAATTTATGTCTGTGAGATCACATAATTCAGACAGGGACGAAATTTCTGGTTTTTAATCCCAGATCAGAATGGAGCCAGAAATAGCGGCGCGCGGGATACGTGATTGAAAGGCTTGCGTATTGGACCCTAACTACACCCCTAGATTTTGCTGGTAGATGCGGAGCGCCACAAATGGCGTTCTACCGCGGTTTCTCCAATTATCGCTTGGCCAGAGAGCCAATCAGAACCATGGAAATTCTCGATTTATCAAACCTTTTACAGAAGAATTTGTTATTTATGACTAGATGCTGTTTTCAAACTGGTATTATTAAGAAATCCTTTATTTATGCTGCATAGAATACCACGTTCCTACTAATGGAGAACAAAATATTTCAGGAATCCTTTGACCAATTATATGGGTCCATGGTTCCAAGGATCCTTTAACATTTATGCTAAACAGACATAACTGACGTGTTTCTTTTTGAGCATATTTCCGGGGTAAGCATCATATAACGAGGTGAAGATACACGTAAATTGATCTCTTTACACCTGTAGAATATTAATGAAATTTCTAGTAAAGAGGGTGAGGATTACTCATGCAAAATTGATGTCGGATAATCGGCTTTAATCTAGTGAATACTGTTAACAAACCCTATTCGAACCTTCCTTTTTGATATGTTCCGCTTCGATTCTCGAGGTCTTGAAGGATATGTACAACCATTGATAATAACATGTTCAGCTTATTGTCTTTATACGCAAGTACTTGTTCAGGTCCATTAATATTTGTTATTGAATTTTTGAGACTTGACTAAACTTGGTGATCATATGCTAATGTCGTTGAGAGAACGACAATACTGAAACGCGGTTTGGCAAACAGCTCCTCCAAAACACGCCTAGTTTGTTTTTCAGCTATCAATTGTTTTTGAACAAGCATCCAAGGCAACGGTAAATATTTCCTCTGAGATGAATTTGAATTGGACAATCAGTGATTTAATAAACCCTGTTTTTGCTTGTCAACTTCCTTTACAAGCCACTATATTTATCTTATTGTCACGTGACATAATTGTCACAGGAGAATACGTTTTGCGGGAGCTCTATTTCCTGTGAACGTTAAATTTTTTTCATCGTGACTTTTAAAGATCATTGTGTGCCAAGTACTAACGTTGTGGAGTTCCCAATGTGATTTCAAACGGTGTCTGGGTCAGCTTATCTATTTGGAGGAACAGATTACTCCGAAATTTGTGGCTTATGTGTGGCGGCCATATTAGATTTCTCCAGTAATGGCGTGAAAATCCAAAGGAAGAATATTGCACGAGTTTTCCGTGCAGTGTCGAAAGCTTTTGAAGAATCAAGACGGTAGTTAAAGAAATTCCTTCTAAGCAAATCTTCTTGGAGTATCAGGGGTCCTGAGGGTTTCTTTTTAATTATTTTGAAGTCATGGTTTGACGTGGTTTGTTCAAGGACGTCCACGACGATCTGCCCGATTTCAAGAGTTTCTAGTGAATACGAAAAAAACAAATCCGGAAAACCGCTCTATAGATGGCCACAAGAACTGAATACGGCAAAGAAAACAGACTTCGAGCTCGCAAAGAAGTAGCAGGTCGCACGAAAAGCGAGAATAATGCGGGAAGCAACACCAAGAGTCAAAGCTCGGAGACACGCAAAAATATTATTGACACAAAAACAAAGCGAACTTCAGGAGCTCCAGAAAATGACACGAAGCACAGGACGTACAACAAGTTCGGCGCTCCGCCAAAGAAGATTATTTCCTCAGACAAAACTTTTGGTACGCCGCTAAAAAGCGAAAATGTTCGTAAAACCCGCGAGGAGAAGCCTCGTGTTCCTCGCAAACCGTCTTCAATGGAGTCAGCGAGCGATAAGGGTAATATAAACAAGGGTGGTGGTGATCATGTCAGTGACACCAAGCCGAATGTCAGCAAGTTAAAGCACATTTTTGATGAAACGATAGCAAATGAGGCCATGAAAGCTCAACAGAACTTTAGAAAACCCAGACCAATTTCTGAAGCCCTTGAAAGGTTGAAAGGTGATCATTATGAATCCACAAGCTCTTCCCAATCTGTACCAGGAAGATGGTCCTTGCCAAATTACTACAAGAAGACTCTGCCTGCCACACCAAATGATCCTGTGCACAAGCCACATGTGTCCCAAGGTATTGCTGCGAGAAGGGCTTTGTTTGAGAGTGGCGGTTCATGCGAGGACATTCGCCCAAGGGAGAAGCGTTCGCCAAGTTTGTTAGATCTTGTGCCGGACTTGAAAGAATTGGATCTAAGTGCACTTGATAAAAATGAAACATCATCCAGTCAAATCAGTGCCCTAAGCAAAAGTGAAGCTTCACCTAGTCCAAGGTCTCGCACAAGGTCTGACCCTGGGACTAAACGACCTCTGTATTTTGTACGTTCACGTAGGCGCCTCACTTCAGACTCCAAAGCTATGAATGGAGAATACCATGGGACCACTGGAAAGTTGAATCAGTCTTATGATGACTCTGTCTTACCAAAGCCTCCAGTGTCCACTGACAAACGACTGTTTAAGTCTCAAAGTGTTGATCAAATTTTGCTAGAATCCTTGGGCCCACTTGAAAGCAAAACTAAAGAGGAGGAAGAAAGTGTCAAAATTGATACTGTGTCTTCATCGTCCAACAAAGAAATGGAAGAAATGGTAGACCCTAGCAAGCCTGAACAGGGGAAGACAGAGGCTGAACATGGGAAGACAGAGGCAAAGCATCATAAGGAAGACGATCATCTCTCCGATGTCCATGCAGGACCTACGTTTTGGAGAAAGGAGGTTCCTAAAGATGACTTCTTCGATGATACCCCTGGGAGGATACGTGAAGCAACTTGGAAAGATGAAGAAATACCACCAGAGGAACTAATGCAATCAGAGCTCACACCCAGCTATGCAGAAAATGATTTTGCAAAATTTCGTGATTCAGATACTCTCAACAAAAACACAACACAATTTCAGTTGGCAGTAAAAGTTACTGACGATGGCCACAAGGAGAAAAGTAATGAAAGACAGTTGCATCAGGAGAGTGACAGCTCAGGAGATGAGAGTGGTGGTAGTGTTGTGGAACACAGTGACGTTGATGAAGATCATGTGCTGCCCCCAACAGTTTCACCTGTGGCACTGTTGTTTTCGGCAAAGCCAGCATCATCAGCTTTATCTCAAGGTACCGACAAAGACAAGTCTCAGAAAAGAAGTGTTGGGTTTGCAAGGGATACACCTAAGATGTTTCCGACATACAGTGCAGAGGAATACGACAGAGGAAATGAGGATATTGATCCTGTTACTGCATCAGCTGAATGGGAGCTTGAGAAGAGAGTTGAAAAGATGGATGTGTTTTCTGTGGACTTGAGTAAAGGTAAGGTTACTGATTTTTCTGAGAATGGGTGATCTTTGAAATTTAGTCATTGAACTAGCCTGGAACGTAATTATTGGGACAGATGTTTACATCATGTGGGTCAAAGTGGTTCTTGCTTCTTATCCTAGCAGCAACTTGTTATTCTCCAAACAAACTTGCAAACTTACACCATAATATTTATACTTACAGTATGATAATTATTTCACATCCAGAGTTCAATATTATGACATTTGATAAGATTCTCTAACATGCATTCACCTCCAATGGTATAATTACATCTATAATACATGTATGAACTCACTAGTGACCCGAGTTCCCAGATGACTTGATAGCTCAGTTGGTAGAGCAGTATGCAGTGCAATTGTACAGTCATGGGTTTGACTCCCATTCAAATCCCATTCTTTTTCAGGCTTCTTTGCAACTGCTTAAGTTGTTCCCTTCATTGTGTTGATCGAACACAAAACCCTAAGCTTTTCAGGTTTTAAATTGACCAGGAATACACAGCCATTTTTAGAATAAGTGGTGTGTGAGAAAGATATTGTTCATTCAATGGGGAACTATATAAACAATAGTCTTCATTTGACGCGAAAATATGCTAGGATATTTGTCCGCGGACATTATCTGTTCTGAGAAGTGAACAGTGAGCTTTGAGGAACAGATAATGTCCAAGGGCAAATATCCTAGCATATTTTCGTGTCAAATGGAGGCTATTGTGTTTATTATCCTTCAAATCTTTTTCGCAACGCGTGCAGTTCAGTAAATTGGGGAATATTCTTGGATATTCCCCAGTTTTAGCTGGGGAATATTGGGTCACGTGACGTCTTTAGACCAATCGTGCGTGAGCAAAAATATTTGATGGATTATAAGGTGTAATATACATGTTTTCAGACTACTGTTTTTACCTCCAAATACACAGAATATTAAAGTTAGCATTAATTTTATAGTTATTAATATAATAATATTATTATGGATATTAATATTAAAATATTTAATAATGCCATCACTCTTTGGTAAATCAGTGGCTTTGTTGGGAAAGAAAGGTTCATTAGCATTACTTTTATTGCTGTGTGTGATTTCAGATGACAGAGGGCTGGGATTGAGTATAATAGGCCTTGGTGTTGGTACAGATACCGGAGTGGAGAAACTGGGGATTTTCGTAAAGTCGCTTACAGACGGAGGTGCTGCGGCTGCAGATGGGCGGTATTAGAATTCAAAATGTCATATAAGTTTGTCCTCTTGAAGGATTTTTTTGTTTGACATACCTTGAGTGTACCCATGGCAACCAGCTATCAAAAGATCCATTCTACCACTGAACATTTGGGAGATGAGATACATCATTGTAATGGTGGTGGTTACAATGCACATGTATTAGTCTACTCTCTGGAGTTGAAAGATTACAGCTTTACACTGTTGAACCTGCTTATCACCACCTTGACTTCTTTCTATCTTGTAATTTTGTTTTCAGAATTCAAGTAAATGATCAGATCATTGAGGTAGATGGAGTTTCCCTTGTTGGAGTTACGCAGATATTTGCGGCACAGACTCTTAAGAACACTAGTGGAGTTGTGAGGTATGGAAAATCCACTCTGTACATCACTTACCTTGGTCAACAGGCCACATTCAATATTAATGTAAATATTCAGGCATGACCCTGAGGCTTTCAGGTTAAATTTCATACAGTGTAGCTTGGTCTTGTTTTCTTTGTCACATTATTCTCAGGGGATAGAAATTACAAAAGAATAATAATTATTTTTCCTGAAGGCCTCGTAGTCATGTTAAAATAGTGATGCTATACATCAAGAGTGAGCTCTTTAAAATAAATTATGCATGAGTAATAATTATTTCATTGGCTAGCAAATCATTCTCGGTTTGTCAATAAGTAATTATGATACAAATTATTATATATTGTCTGGGTAATTAAGAGGAGAGCAAATTTAAAGTGCACCAAACCTAAAAAAATAATAGTTTCTTTCACGAAAGTTATTGAAATGTCAGCTCCATAAAACAGTCTTATTGTGCCTTTTGTCCTCGATATTTTAGCTTTAATTGGGTATGCAAGTTTTGCAAAATTAACAAAACTGGCAGTCATTTGTCCCACAGCCAAGCTAGTGAGAAGCATCGGTTTATTCCTGAGATGACATCAGAATTTTACTGTTTCGTATTCCAGTTTTGAAATTTTGGGGCTGCAAAGCAGTTTATGGTATCATCTCAGGGATAGAAACATACAGGTACACTGTACCTCTCACAGGCTTGGCAGTGGTTCAAATAAGTGCTCGTTTTGCTAAGTGTAGCTTTCATGAAGCATATGTATCAAACGTTTTTCCCGAGGACCTTAGTGAGTAAAAGAAATCCATGTGCTTTGCGAAGGATAAGTTCAAGTTGTTTAGGGTTTGTCTTCTCAGGCTCATTTTGGACGTCTTTAGAAACCTTTATGTATCTTTAGGTTAGATTTTTCCACGCCCTTGTAGCTGTACAAAGGTACGTTAGTTTTTGTCCTTTTTAACGCTTTATTTATTTGTTTTGTGTCGGTGTCGACCGCATTTTTGTTAGATCCTCAAATTTCTGTATTTTGTTTCTTTAGTTTTATGATTCTTCAATTCATTGATTAATGAGAACCTTCCTGCTGAGGAAGCCTTAACCCTTTCACTCCCAGTAGTGCCACTTACAGATTTTACTCTGTCTAACGCCAGACGATTTTACTCGTCACTGGGGCACCCCTTGGGGCTGAAAGGGTTAACCACCTCTCCGTCTGATCAGAAACTATGTCTCCATTAAGTAAAGAATCATTAAAACAGTCAACCTATTAACCATGTGGTTGTGAAGAGCTTTGGGTTGCCAAAACCAAATGCCATCGGTTACACTGAGTTTTAGAGTGTTTTAACAACTACTTTGTGGAATGGAGGTTGGGTGCCTGGGATGTCCAAGGGCTTCCACTGGAGGCCGGCCAGCCAGCCAGCCCCTGTACCAAGTAACACTCCCATGGCTGGCAATCCCCGCATTCCAGCCATGAGCCCCCACACCAGGTGTCCAGGCACCCATCACACTTACAAGCAGGGGAGAAATCCCTGTGACTGAAGGACCACATGAGCATGCACCTAGGCCATGCACTTCTGTCCCTTACTGCTCTCTGAAGATAACCTTGCTGCCAATCTGCACTGCTCTTTGTTGTTAACTTTGTCAAATTGCACTTAACTGCATTTAAAAGCAAAATTAATTTTGTGTAGATGAGATAGGTAAAGAGATGGATCTTTATAATGAAAGTCTTGTCAGGTTAGGTGCAATTTAAGCAGGGGGAGCAGGGTTAGTGCAGTGGTTAGAGCACTCACCTTCCATCACCATTGTGTGTCCCGCATTTGATCGCTGGACTAAGTGTCATGTGTGGGTTGAGTTTGGTTTGATGGTTCTCTTCTCTGCTCCGAGAGGTTTTTCTCCATCTACTCCGGTTTTTCCTCCCCCTCAAAAAAAATCAACATTTGATTCAATCTGATTTGTTTTGATTTGATTTGATTTGATTTGATCTGTAGTCACCAATATTAGTAGAGCACTTGTACTTGGCTATAAGCTTAAAGACTTAAATAAAGTTATTATTATAAGTCCAAGTTGTGCATGTTGTGCATACGAGCTATAGTCTGCAGTGCCAATCAGAGGTAAGCTGTCGGTAGAAGGAGTATCATGTACAAATTAGTGCATGCACCTATGGAGATTTATTTTTAGGAACTGTGCAATGTTGCCACTTCTGAGTTGAATTTATAATATGGGTTTGCCAAGTCAGGATCAAGAGCAGCACAGCATGAATATTAGATGCATCTCAGAGTGTGTTCCTGTTTTTTGTTGTTGTTGTTGTTGTTGTTTTTTCAGTGCTGTTATTTATAAAGCGTTATTATTCAGCTTAGCCAAAATAGTTGCCTACTTCCCAATTTTCATTGCTTTTGTCATTTCAAATGTAGCCTCAATTTAATTGCCAGTAATTTGGGTTGGAAAGACAGCTTGAAAAGTGTTAACAACGGGCATCTCCAGGAATGTAGATTTTACAACTTCCTGGTAGATCATGCTCCCATACTTTCATAAAAGGCACACCCTTAATACTAGGGTGCTTATGAAACAACAATGACGGCGGCTGCAAGGATGTCATTTAAAAATACAAGTTCACTTTATTCATATCACTATGCAACTATTTCATATCATTGAAAGAAATGATCATGAAGTGTGGGTATAGACATGAACTGAAGAAATGATCCTCACACTTTCTGGACAATTTAAGCAATTGTCTCATATGCACTTGAAAAATTCAAGTGACTCCAACGGGATTCGAACCCACGACCTCTGCGATGCCGGTGCAGTGCTCTTACCAACTGAGCTATGAAGCCACACAGTTGAGAGCAGGTCAATTTGTTGGGCTCATGTGTGTTTTCCCGTGAAAGGAATAGTGAATGAAAGAAATGATCATGAAGTGTGGGTATAGACATGAACTGAAGAAATGATCCTCACACTTTCTGGACAATTTAAGCAATTGTCTCATTCCACATTTAAAATGCATAGTAACTGTTGAATTAAACTGGTATGAGCAGGTTAGAAGCAGAGGGAGAGTACTGAAAATTCATGTTCACATGCTAACGTCCTCCACAGAACCTGGAGTTTGGTCATTTCACGTCATTATTTAGGAGATGACAGCAAAGATATGTACCAAAATGTAAAACGCACATGCAGAGCATGAACAGCCATTGTTTTTTCTCACTAAACTTATTGTTTTGTAGTGTTGTCATTGCCGTCAGCGTCATCGTTTCATAAGCTCCCTACAATTGCTGTGTGACCCTCCTGGTTACAAGTCTGTCGACTCATGTTTTTTGTTTTGTTTTTTCTTTTGCCACTTTTCCTCAGGTTTCTAATGGGACGAGATAAGAGTAGGGCACACTTGCATACATCATACAGAATTGACCCCAGTGTTGAGGAGCAAGTTGACTTGCTGAGACAGAAACTGGCTGAGGTGAATGCAACACTTATTGTTTTTTTAGAGGAGTGTGAAAATTAATCCCAAACGATTCAACTGAAGGACGTAAGTTGATTTAGTGAGAAATACGTTGTACTTGTGGTTACGGTCACAAATGATTAATTTTGTGGAAATAAATTTCAGCCTGCAAGTACAAATATTCAATCATTTTCTTTTGTGTAAACATGCAGCTGATTTGAGTCCTGTGCGCATAGAATTTTCGGTCTTATCATGGCTATAAAGATCTTAGTGTGTAACCAATGCCAAAGAAATGTATTGGGAAGCTGGATTGTTTAATCTTATGAAATGCTCTTCATTGAAGACAAGAATCCAGCCATAAGCTAAACCATCATTATACTAAACACTCTCTGCACATCACATTGTATTCTCACATTGTACATTTTAATCTCAAGCAACCGGCTCTCCTTATCCATTTTACCATCATTTTACATGTAATTATAGTAATGAATGCACACAAATTGACTTACACCAGTTGAAAATGATGACTGGAGTAACTTATCAAAACGTCATTCAACATTGCTGCTATTTATTATTTTTATTCCCAATTGAAGGGCTCCCAATAAAAAGCAAATATTATTAAGTTATGAAATTACCTACCTATCTCAAGTGGTGTTAAGAAAATAACAAAAAATGGGATACGGTTTTGCTGTTGAAATTTGTTCATGGTCAGGTGATGTTGGGGGAAACTTACCTGTATGTACAGCTGTAGAATGTGTCCACAGGGTAACAGAACCTGAAATGAATCGTTCAAGTGAAGCTATGATCCTTACAGTTATGAATGCAATTTAGCAATTGCGTAGAGAAGCCTGAAAAAATTCAGGACTTCAACAGGGTTTGAACCTGTGACCTCCCAATGCCAGTGCAACGCTCAGTCGCTTGATAGCTCAGTTGGTTAGAGCATCACACGGGCATGGCGAGGTCACGGGTTCAAACCCTGTTGAAGACCTGAATTTTTTCAGGCTTCTCTATGCAATTGCTAAATTGTGTTCATAACTGCGAGGATCAGAGCTTCACTTGATTTCATATATGCAGTTCAATACATGATTCATTTCATATATCATTTCATCTAGAACCTATCTTCTGTTACTTGACTTGCACTTGAAACTGTTGCAACCACAGACCTGTGATTTAATGTATACAGTGGACATAGCTGGTTCATTTTTCTTACAGGCTGAGGCAAAAGCAGAAGATGCAGAAAAAAGAGCTTCACTGGCAGAAAGAATGGTTCAGAATCAGACAACGGCTGTCTCAAGATCTGTGAGTTTTAAGAAGATTTTGTAAGTTGTGGTCATATGAAAGCAGGGTTGGAAATCTATCTGGACAAATGCCCCACAGAAAACACTCGCCTGGTCTTGTAATAGTCACCCGAGTACGTGTACATTGTAGTTTTTAAGGTGGAAAGCACTGCAGTTGGCCAGCAAACCCTTGGAAATGTCTTTGGTGTACTAACTCAGGCTCAAGTTTATCCTGGTTTAACACTAACCCTTCTTCGAACAACATGACCCAGATAAGGTTATCCAGACCTTGAATGACTAGGGCCAGGAAGAATCCTGAAAGGAAGTTAACTTTCATAATATCACCACAGGAATCTTCCGATGAGGCAACTATGAAGGAAACGAAGAGCAAGTTAGCAGAACTCACAGAAAAGGTTCACATGTTAGAGTCGGATCTGGCTGTGTCGGAAGCAGAGAATGACGATATGGTACGACAGTTGGAGGAAAGTAAGGGATTGTACTTGATCCTGGACAAGAAGTATCACATTGCCAAGAACAAAGTCAAAGAGTTGGAAGAAAGGTCAGCATGGGTTGGTTACTTGTTCATGAGTAGATTCCATGTCAAAATGTGGAGTTCTTTTTGTCAGAAGGGCATTGAGGATGGCAAGCAGTCTCAAAAATGGGATGCAAAAAAGAGATTTTTTTTTTAGTCAATGAAGTTCATTTTATTTCCTGAGGGCATGTCCTCTTGCACCAACTCCTGCAACAGCTACTATGTACAAGGGAATGTTAAGAGTTAACTAAGCCATCAGATTTAATGCTCTACATTACGCATGCACAGGAAATTAATGAGTTCAAGATCAAGTTTTAGCACCTTCTATTACTTATAATCCATTATTATATTGCTATTACAATATGTCTACAGTAGTTAACTCGTTGTAGCATAATTATTATGAAGATTTAATTTATATCAGTGCTCCATTTAAACTAGCCATGCTAAATTGGATGTTGTGTAAAGGTTGATCAAAGTAACAGATAAATAAATGAAATTAATGAATAAAGAAATAAGTAAGCAACAAAGACTACTGTAGAATGAGTTGCAAGTCAGTTTATGGACCAAGTAATCCTATTTTTCCATCTAATATGATTTCCTGCAGTGATTTTAGATGGGAAGATGGACAAATAAATTGAGACAACAGAACATTGTAATTATTGTATGCAGGGTCCTCCTTTTTGCCGCCTCCATGATTGTGGGCAAATATTAATTTTTGCACCTTGTGTCCTTCCTGCATATAACAGTAATAACTATTCTTTATCTTCTTGTGGTTTGTCTTTTGCAAAATCCTGACTTCACCATATTTTTTAATTCCATTCTTTTCCCCAAAAGAGAGCAAGCACATGCTGAAGCTGCTGAAAGATCTGCTGTCAAAATACAATTATTACAGGACAAGGTAGTTTCTCATTCTTTTCAGTTAAAAACATAATTTTTTTAATCATGGATCAGTGATTTGCTAATTGTTTGAAGGCCTAATGCACCCATGCATCCTACAAGTTTAATTTTTGTTTGTCAAAACAAAGAAGAATTTAAAAAACTATTTTTTTACTAACTTGCTACCCTCGCTCATGATTTTACCACTAAAAATTAAATTTTATATATTTGTGCTCTCGTATTGTATCTTTATTTATTATTAATTTTTACTTTTTTGGTTGTGTTTATTTGTTTGTTTATTTGATATTCCGTTGTTGTTGTTTTTTTCATCATGAAAGGTCAAGGACCTCGAAGGGCAGATTGCCTCTCTCCAGCAATCACCTTCACAGAAGGAGATGGAACCGAAGAAGAAAGAGATGTCACCCTTTGTTATGGTAGACAAAGCCCAAATATGCAGCAACAATGAAGAGGTTCAAGAACAGACCGTGGACAATGGATTTGCAGCAGAAATGGAGCAAGTACTAGCAAACTTCAAGCTTAGCTGGGATACACAACATGATCAAGTCACAGAAGGTAACATTTGGAAGGATGATTATTACAGGGTGGCTAGTAGCTTTGTTGTCCATTATTTCCTGTGTCTACAGCTGTATTAATTTTTCCGATTTTCTGGGGAAATGCCCTGTTTTGTCCTAAAACCAAAATAAGTCATGTTGTTTGATCTCTGTCCCCAAGGTGGCTCAAAATCTGTTAGACAAACGTGTTATTTTGGAAAATCTTAATTACATTTGACTTAATGGATCACGGACTTTATTATATTATTACTGTGCATTTTTCTTTCTCGCGTCAGCCGCAAAAGAAGAGGACAAGAAGGATGATCTAGACCTGGACAGTGTTCCGGTTACCAAGACGCTTGGCAATGATTATATATGGCAGAAGAAACGTCTTGCAGAGGCGCAGCAGAAAAGGCACAAACCAACTCGTGCTAGCTGGGCAAAGTCGCTGGATGATGTAGACGAAGTAAGATATTAAGTGGTTTTTGCTTGGCTATCCGTGGGCAAAATGCTAAATGCTCAATTGACCGATGAAAAAGCGTCCTTAATGTTAGCTATGTGATAATTCAATAGGCCATTTCCGAATTCGCTTCAGCCTCTTCTTCAAAGCGAGTCCAAGTGCGAAGTCTTTCTTATGAAAATGAGTTTTTATTCATATGCAAAGTAAAACTAATTACCATCACAAGACTTTCGCACTTAGACTCGCTTTGAAAAAGAGGTTAACGAGAATTCGGAAATGGCCTATTCGTAGATGTTTGGAAATCATGAAGCTTCCGAAGAAGATGAAGAAGAGGAGTCTCCTTCAAAGACTACCCGGGAAAGGGAGCATGATAACAGGGCCCCGCCAACAGGACCAGGGTTTCTTCTTCCTAGTTTCCCAGTGGGTGGGTTCAAGCTTCGTTCCACAGGCAAAAACCTATTTGACGGTACCCCTGTGAAGAGCAGTGACTCCTCTCCCCAGGAGATTCGTGCAAGCTTTCCTTTGTCCCATAAAGAGGAAACGCACAATGTTGTGGTGGAGAACCTCTTGGAGAAGCAACTTTCTAAAGCGGATATCAAGGTGTCGTCCATGCCGACTACAGCGCTTGATCGCGAGGACCGAGAGGACCGCAAAGCTGTTGAAGACGATGAGGAGTGTTTGTCGGGTTCAACAAATTCCCTGGATGAGATTGAAGAAGCCACAAGAAGGGTAAGTCAGGGTCGTAATATTAATTTACAATCTACAATTGTCCAGAAAATCTCTCTTGTTCACCTACGAAGTTTTTCCGAGTACAGTGCGAGGGGTTGTACCAGGACTTTCCAAAATGTTGGAGGATTTTCGAATATTGCCGAAGATTTCCGAACATACCCGTATATTTCCGAACGCGGTTGAGTCGTAAACAAATTCATGTGATTTTATCGACCCTACGCTTCTTTAATACGAACACTTTGCTGTGTCCCTGCGGTGACCGTAACAGTTCTATTGTGCTTTGCAATTACATGTACTTTTACCTGTGTGACTATTCATGTGCTCTTGCAGATGGATTCAGACCTGGCTTCGTCCAAGGCATCCTCGCGTGGCTCATCCCCATTCCTTCCTCCCGCCATGCCGCTGTTACAGGTCAAAAATGTTCCAGTAAGGGAAAAGACATACAATGAAGCGGCCATTGATGTCCCTCCTGAATTTCTTGCTGCTAGTGAACAAGCAAATTCGGAACGTAGCTCTCCAGGTTGGCATATTTGTGATGTATAATTCTGTTCTGGTTCATGCACAATGTAACCTATCAGAAGTTGTCCGTCCATTAGCCTCTTTAAACTATATTGTATATATCTATATATATCTATTTAAAATATAGATAGGACCCTGCGCGCGCTCAGATTGGTCGAAAATCCATGCTTTATCAGAGTATAA
The DNA here is from genome assembly GCA_014634185.1 of Astreopora myriophthalma. Classification (NCBI taxonomy): domain Eukaryota; kingdom Metazoa; phylum Cnidaria; class Anthozoa; order Scleractinia; family Acroporidae; genus Astreopora; species Astreopora myriophthalma. Next base: position 7,430,831 of record BLFK01000704.1, read on the forward strand.
AACATAGAAACAGCGTGTTTTATTGTTTTTCGCGCGTAAAATCTATATCTTAAAGCAAATTAAGAAGCCTAAGCCGTGTATTACACTGTGATAAAGCACTCCGGACATTTGAGAACACTCGAGAAATGTAGAAAACACTCGCCTCCGGCTCGTGTTTTCTACATTTCCCTCGTGTTCTCATATGTCCGTCGTGTTTTATCACTGTGTAATACACGGCTTAGGCTTCTTTATTTGTTAAATATAGAAATAGTTGCGAACGGAGTGAACACTTTCTTCATAGCAGACGAAAATGATGTCACGATCACGCTGATCGAACAGACACGAAAAGAACACCTAGAAGCGAATATGAAGAAAGATCTGCTCCAAAGAAAGGAAATTTTCTGGCAATTTTAAGTTAAATACTATACACCCACATGGTCTTAACAAAAGAATAGGCTAAATAGTATAAAATAGAGACCCTCATGTAGTTTGTGTACAAAATAGTTCTTAAACTGGTTTTGCCGGATGTTATTTGGAGCACCACGTGTCTGAATTGTAAGTGGAAAGCAGTTCATTGTAACAAAAATCAATAATATTGTCCCCCTTTTATGTTCCTGTTCAGGCATAACTTCGCATGTTGATGGACAGTCCTCGGGGGGTAGTCCTGACACTCCTTCGTCTGGAGTCACACAACTGGTGTCAGACTGGGACACTGACCAGGTGAGGTATAAGCACACATAGACAGACAAACAGATGGTCTGACCGAACTTGTCAGGAGAAACAACGTGGAATTTCCAAATCATTGCCTCTTGTTTTTACCTTTAGGTCTACATGTGGCTAGTTGCAAATGACCTTGAAGAATACGCTGAAGAGTTCAGTAAAAAGAACATCGATGGCAAGCAGTTATTGAACTTGGATGGCTCCAAGCTCAAGGTAATGCCATTTAAGTGATCTCGTCTGCTACGTAGTTCCCATACGAACAGGGAGGTGGATCTGCACTATAAGTTCCTTATGCTGTGCCTACCCGCCAAGATGGCGGCTTAAACTTTCGTAAGGTCTATTTTGACTTGATGAAACACGGCCATATGGGGCCCAGGTATTATGTTACGGTGAGTGTCAGCAGTTTCCTGTATTTTTCAGTCCCTCTAGTTTGAAGGATCAATACTACTATTCTTTTTAAGTATGGTATGGTATCAAACAAATGCCCAGTCGTTGGTGAACAAGTTAAGATAGTTTTCCAGACATTACAAGTTACCATGCCAATGGTACAACCTGTTAAAAACACCCTTAATTTTAACTTTAAGTGCTTGTAAGTAAAAAACCAGCTTGGTGACCCCCATTATTTACTGTCGAATTGTAATCAGCATGTCAAGATTCAACTTTTCACAAAGTCTAAAAAAATTCATGGGAGCGGATTCAGAACCACCTTAAATTTTCTCGTTTTTGAGTTAAAAGCACTTCAAGCTAAAATTAAGGGTGTCTTTAACAGGTTCTACCATTGGTATGGTAACTTGTAATTTCAAGAACATTATCTTAAATTGTTCAGCAATGATTGGGCATTTAAAAGAGGAATTGAAAAGTTTACACTGGCTAAATTTAATTTTAGCCAGTGTAAACTTTTCAATTCCTCTTTTATTTCTAACATGTCGGGCTACACACCGAGCATCTTTGATTGGGCATTTGTTTGATACCGTAATTGCAGCGTCAAGAAAAGAGTGGTAGTGTTGCTCTTTTAAAGGAGAGGTGCTGAAAAATACGGGAAACTTCTTTGGTGAAGGTGTACTGTTCATGTATGAAGAAATCAGTGAATGATTGTGATTATTTTGATTAACCAGAACATGAACATAAGTCAAAACCATCGAGCTTTGATCAAGAAGAAAGTGAAGGAGTTGAAAGCAGAGACGGAGCGGGAATTGAAGGCCAGGAAACAGCGAGAGAAGGAACAGAAAGGAAATAAGAAGGAAGGGAAGTTTGAGAAAATGGGATTCATGAAGAAGAAGGCTGTCTATAGCATAAACTAACCTATGTTACTGAAGTTGAAGCAAAGGATTCGGAGTTTTTTTGTTTTGTTTGGTTTTTTTTTTGCAAGAACTTGGCACAACGCTTTAGCTCAGATGGAACGAAAAAGTGATATTCAATCCACTGTCGTAACCGTCCCACCCCCCCTCCCCCCCCAAAAAAAAAGGAAAAAAAAAACAAACAAACAAAGAACAAAGGAATTTATTCGTCGGCCAATAAGAACTTGCCCAGAGAATGAAGTGAACTAATCGAAACTCAAAGCAAGAACGCGTGACAGGCGCAAAGCGCAAAGCGCGGGGAAAAGTGTGTTGTGTGACTCAACTGGTTTTGGTTTGGCCCTTCATTGCTTGCGAAAGTGTAACGATTATTTCTTGGCCAATTACGAGGCGTATAGTCACGCAAAACCAAAGCAGTGTGTTTTGAGGTTGTCGTTTATTCGTTTTGGGCGTCTTTGGTCTGGAATTATTTTTGCCATTTTGCCAGAATTAACGTATATCAACTTGTGGTCACGTTGAATTTGTCTCGGTAACGCTGTAGTTGTATTGTGTTGTCGAAAAGAAGACTAAAATACATGTAGAGGATATTACACGGTGACGAAAAGATATGAATTTTATGCCACTGTCAAACGAATGATATGCTTTTGTTTTGATATGTGTCATTTATAATATAATAATATGCCATTATATAGGGCGTTTTCTTTATAAATACATTTTACAAGAGTTATAGAAGGAAAATATATAACCAAATCAAACATGCTGAAAATCACAAGTAACCGGAGGCAACCAGTTGGCTATTAGCAAAACGTAGTGAGTTGAATTCGGGGCCACCATAGAGAAATCGAGTTGGTGGCCAGAGAAGGATTTGAAACCGGAACATCTGCATGCAAAGCCAGCTCCTAACCACTGGGCCACGCCGCCTCCTTTTTGCAACGACGATGTCAAATTCATATCTTTGAGTCAACGTGTAATCATTTTACTATCATCGTGACCAAATATCTGACATTCAACAAAACTGGAAAAGGCGGGAATCGTGATGTCATTGAACGACGCGACACTCGCAAGAGTGAGGTACGGAAAATACGCCACTCGGACCCCAGGTGAAGTGGCGTATGGAATCTACGAGTGGGTTAGTTCCTTGTAAAATAAATAAAATTCTTTAAAAGGAGTCTAAAATCAAAGTTGAGAGAAAAGCAATTAGAAAACTTTAAGGAACTAAATTTCTCAGTTTACTCACGAGAATTAACCTACTGGATACATAGTTTTTTAGGTTTACCAGCTACGGGAGAAGATAATTTCTTTTGAAACAGAATCGTCGAGTAAATTGATGCGTGACTCAATTCTCAAGGGGAATGGAATTGCGTGACTTTAGTTCGTCATACAATTTCCAATGCGTGACTTGTTCGGTTTAGTGGCCCTTTAACTATGTTCCAACTTTTCGAGGTGAATTATTGATAACTGGTGTTTTTGTAAATTGTCCTTTGTCCACAGAACTAACAACGTTTTGCTACATGAATTTTCTCCTCACTTGCCTTTCGTGAATTATTTTTCAGGCATGTAAATTTTTTTTAAAAAATGAAATGTAAAGGGCTTAAGCAACACCAAGTGTAAAATTTTGTGAACAATGAAGGTGATTAATCGGGCAGAAAAAACACCGTGGGGGATTATGAATCGGTGACTCGTTGTTTGTGATTAATACTTGAATTGTGTTGATTAGCAGAAGTGGAGTTTTGTAATTCAACACGGAATTGTTGTACTGAAAATGAAATGCATTTGATAAATAAAAGAACATCTGATCATAAGACCCCGCCCGTTTTATGAGAACCACACCCTCTAGTCGGCACATTCGGTTGCTATGGGCCATTCCGAAGTTCAAATGGAAGCTGGGAGCGAGTTTATTAATTTTAATGAAAAACTGTGACCCATCACAGGAAAGATCACATCAAAGTTAGTTCGTTTACCATGTTTGAGGTTATTTAAGTTGTCGACCATGTACTGTTGTAAAATTTTCAGAAAAATTAGAGACTAGCAATTAGGGGGACGCCAGTACATCTGTATAGAATAGAGCTTTTTCGTTTGTACATTTTCTTTTCCCAATGTAGATCTTGTGACAATACTCAGTAGATTTGATGTTTTGTCTCGTTTATTGAAATGAGTGTCCAGTTTTGAAAGAAAGCACTCGAGTATTGCCACATGGTCTACATTCGGAAAACAAAATGTAAAAGTGAAAAAGATCGATTTTAGCAGCCTTTGACAGCTCACAGTGCGCTTATTGTACAACGAAATCCGGTTAACTTGGTCAGCCTTGATGTAGTTTGATACTCCGGGTGAGCGTTTTCCTGAGAAGAACTGTTGTTGGTTGTGAGTAACGTTTTGAGAACCTTAGCGGAAATCATCTTGATAGTCGAGTGATAAGAGTGTTGTCAGTGACTCGCATAATTACTCTGGTCATAGAGTTGATTGGTCTGCAGAAAAGTAATGTTATTGGTTTTCTGTCAATTGAGCCATGTTATTGGCTATGAAGACTGACCGGTGATTGGTGCGTTTCGATCAGTCAAGAAATGTACGTGTATGTATTTTGTTACTAGAATCTGTTGGTGTTGTCAGTCAGTCGTCGGTAAGGTGCCGGTAGTTGTTTGCAACGGTTCAGTGGAATTTGTTCTGAGTTAGTAAACCAGTCAAATGAAGCTATGATCCTCGCACTTATGGACGCAATTTTAGCAATTGCGTAGAGAAGCCTGTAAAAATTCAGGACTTCAACTGGGTTTGAACCCGTGACCTCGCGATGCTGGTGCGACGTTCTAACAGCCACTGATGTTGGGAGCTGGTCACAAATTACCAGCTAGCCCAACATCATAGCTTCGATTTGATTATGAAGTGTCCTTTAATTCTTATATTACATGTTTTTATGTCCTCAAGTCTCCATTACTTAAGACATATCTTCATGTCATACACTCACGAAATGTCCCTTACATTCGGTCAGTACTTCGTGTGAATATGTCACGAAGTGTCCACTATTTTATGTTATACAGTCACAAAGTGTCGGCCAAACTCAGTCCGTACTTTTTGGCATTATGTCACCAAGTGTCCTCTATTTCACTTACACTACTTCTTGTTATATGGTCAGTGTCTCCCAAATTCAGTCACTACTCCTTGTCAATATGTCACAGAGTGTCCCCTAATTCAGATAGTATTTCATGTCACAAATTCAGGTACTACTTCATGTCATTAATTCCCCAAGTGTCCACTATTTCGGGTACTACCTAACGTCATACGGTCACAAGGTGTCTGCCAAATTCAATCAGTACTTGTGAATACGTCACGAAGTGTCCTTTAATTCATATACTACTACGTCTTTAATTCAGTTCCTACTTGATGTAATTAATTCCCGAAGTGTCCACTATTTCAGGTACTATTTTATGTTATACAGTCACGAAGTGTCTGCCAAACTCAGTCAGTACTTTTTGGCATTATGTTATCAAGTGTCTTTAATTTCACTACTTCTTGTTATAAGTCAGAAAGTGTCTCCCAAATTCAGTCACTACTGCTTGTGAATGTCAGTTTCCCCTAATTCAGATAGTGTTTTGTCACTAATTCAGTTACTACTTCTTGTCATTAATTCCCGAAGTGTCCACTATTTCAGTTACTACCTTATGTCATACAGTCATGAGGTGTCTGCCAAATTCAATCAGTACTTCTTGGGAATATGTCACAAAGTGTCCACTACTTCAGATACTACTACATGTCACTAATTCAGTTACTACTAGATGTCATTAATTCCTGAAGTGTCCACTACTTCAGTTACCACCTTATGTCATACAGTCACGAAGTTCTACCAAATTAGAAGAAGTAGTGACAAGACCTCAAGGCCCTGGAAGCAACGTTTTGGCCACAAATAAAAAGGCAGTGAAATTGGCCATTTTCGGCCATTTTGCTAAGGGGTTAACCTTACCATTTTGCATGAAAACGAGGTCTAATAGTCCTATAATGGACTTTTCCTGTTCGTTTAAGGCCTCTAATTTAATTTTAAGCAAGAAAACAGGACCTCAAGGCCCTGGAAGCAACATTTTGGCCACAAATAAAAAGGCAGTGAAATTGGCCATTTTCGGCCATTTTGCTAACGGGTTAACCTTACCATTTTGCATGAAAACGACGTCTAATAGTCCTATAATGGACTTTTGCTGTTCGCTTAAGGCCTCTAATTTAATTTTAAGCAAGAAAACAAGACTTCAAGGCCCTGGAAGCAACGTTTTGGCCACAAATAAAAAGGCAGTGAAATTGGCCATTTTCGGCCATTTTGCTAAGGGGTTAACCTTACCATTTTGCCCGAAATGGGCCAAAATATGACAAAATTTAAAAATGGTAAAATTGCATAAAAACGAGGTCAAATAGTCCTATAATGGACTTTTGCTGTTCGCTTAAGCCCTCTAATTTAATTTTAAGCAAGAAAACAAGACCTCAAGGCCCTGGAAGCAACGTTTTGGCCACAAATAAAAAGGCAGTGAAATTGGCCATTTTCGGCCATTTTGCTAACGGGTTAACCTTACCATTTTTCCCGAAATGGGCCAAAATATGACAAAATTTAAAAATGGTAAAATTGCATGTAAACGAGGTCTAATAGTCCTATAATGGACTTTTTTAGTTCGCTTAAGGCCTCTAATTTAATTTTAAGCAAGAAAACAAGACCTCAAGGCCCTGGAAGCAACGTTTTGGCCACAAATAAAAAGGCAGTGAAATTGGCCATTTTCGGCCATTTTGCTAAGGGGTTAACCTTACCATTTTGCCCGAAATGGGCCAAAATATGACAAAATTTAAAAATGGTAAAATTGCATGAAAACGAGGTCTAATAGTCCTATAATGGACTTTTCCTGTTCGCTTAAGGCCTCTAATTTAATTTTAAGCAAGAAAACAAGACCTCAAGGCCCTGGAAGCAACGTTTTGGCCACAAATAAAAAGGCAGTGAAATTGGCCATTTTCGGCCATTTTGCTAAGGGGTTAACCTTACCATTTTGCCCGAAATGGGCCAAAATATGACAAAATTTAAAAATGGTAAAATTGCATGAAAACGAGGTCTAATAGTCCTATAATGGACTTTTCCTGTTCGCTTAAGGCCTCTAATTTAATTTTAAGCAAGAAAACAAGACCTCAAGGCCCTGGAAGCAACGTTTTGGCCACAAATAAAAAGGCAGTGAAATTGGCCATTTTCGGCCATTTTGCTAAGGGGTTAACCTTACCATTTTGCCCGAAATGGGCCAAAATATGACAAAATTTAAAAATGGTAAAATTGCATGAAAACGAGGTCTAATAGTCCTATAATGGACTTTTCCTGTTCGCTTAAGGCCTCTAATTTAATTTTAAGCAAGAAAACAAGACCTCAAGGCCCTGGAAGCAACGTTTTGGCCACAAATAAAAAGGCAGTGAAATTGGCCATTTTCGGCCATTTTGCTAAGGGGTTAACCTTACCATTTTGCCCGAAATGGGCCAAAATATGACAAAATTTAAAAATGGTAAAATTGCATGAAAACGAGGTCTAATAGTCCTATAATGGACTTTTCCTGTTCGCTTAAGGCCTCTAATTTAATTTTAAGCAAGAAAACAAGACCTCAAGGCCCTGGAAGCAACGTTTTGGCCACAAATAAAAAGGCAGTGAAATTGGCCATTTTCGGCCATTTTGCTAAGGGGTTAACCTTACCATTTTGCCCGAAATGGGCCAAAATATGACAAAATTTAAAAATGGTAAAATTGCATGAAAACGAGGTCTAATAGTCCTATAATGGACTTTTCCTGTTCGCTTAAGGCCTCTAATTTAATTTTAAGCAAGAAAACAAGACCTCAAGGCCCTGGAAGCAACGTTTTGGCCACAAATAAAAAGGCAGTGAAATTGGCCATTTTCGGCCATTTTGCTAAGGGGTTAACCTTACCATTTTGCCCGAAATGGGCCAAAATATGACAAAATTTAAAAATGGTAAAATTGCATGAAAACGAGGTCTAATAGTCCTATAATGGACTTTTCCTGTTCGCTTAAGGCCTCTAATTTAATTTTAAGCAAGAAAACAAGACCTCAAGGCCCTGGAAGCAACGTTTTGGCCACAAATAAAAAGGCAGTGAAATTGGCCATTTTCGGCCATTTTGCTAAGGGGTTAACCTTACCATTTTGCCCGAAATGGGCCAAAATATGACAAAATTTAAAAATGGTAAAATTGCATGAAAACGAGGTCTAATAGTCCTATAATGGACTTTTCCTGTTCGCTTAAGGCCTCTAATTTAATTTTAAGCAAGAAAACAAGACCTCAAGGCCCTGGAAGCAACGTTTTGGCCACAAATAAAAAGGCAGTGAAATTGGCCATTTTCGGCCATTTTGCTAAGGGGTTAACCTTACCCTTTTGCCCGAAATGGGCCAAAAGATGACAAAATTTAAAAATGGTAAAATTGCATGAAAACGAGGTCTAATAGTCCTATAATGGACTTTTCCTGTTCGCTTAAGGCCTCTAATTTAATTTCAAGCAAGAGAACAAGACCTGAGGGCCATGGAAAACAAAGTCTGGGATCCTTGGAGGCGACGTTTTGGCCATAAATAAAAAGGCAGTGAAATTGGCCATTTTCGGCCATTTTGTTAAGGGGGTACCGTTAGCATGTAGCCCGAAATCAGCAAAAAGATGACCAAACTTCAAGAGTGGGGAAACTCTATGAAAACGAGGTCTAATAGCCCTATAATGCACTTTTCCCAATTGCTTAAGGCCTATAGTCCAATTTGAGATAAAAAGCACATCGTTAGACCGGTTACTGGAAAAGTTTTGGCCATAAACACAAATGCAGTAAAATCTACTATTTTCGGACATTTTGCAAAGGGGGTACCCTTAGCATTTAGCCCGAAATCAGCAGAAAGATGACCAAATTTCAAGTGTGCGAAATTCCATGAAAACGAGGTCTAATAGCCCTATAATGCACTTTTCCCAATTGTTTAAGGCCTCTAGTCCAATTAAGATAAAAAGCTTGTTTTCTTTCTTGCTTTGCAATTATGTTCAGGTGTAGCTGTGAGTTATGTGTGCTTATAAATGCTAACCCAGGTTAACGTTAAAACAGAGTTCTGAAGACAGACAGTACGCAGAAAGAAAATTGGAAATGCATTCACAACACTATAATCTACATTTTCACATGATTTCACTTTTTGTGATAACATAGCAATTTGATATCACTCACAAGATTGATCCCATAATATGTTAAAGTGCCTATAACCTACTTTTTTTCTTTCTCAAGATAATCTACAGGTTGCCTAAAGACGTTCTGCGAAAAAAAATTGAAATTTGCTTAAGACCCGATTCTTTTACAATTTTTGAAAGCTCTATATTTTTAGTGATGTCGTGTGACAGAAGAATGTCATGCGACATTAAAGAATGCACCTTTCCTGCTTTTTTTACGATAGAGAGAGAAACTGGAAGTGTTTTGAGGTCGTTGTCACAATTTCGAGCTGTCCACGATCTCATCAATTGAAGAGAGTTTATCTTAAACTCGGAAAACTCATCTTGTTTACTTGAAGTCAAAACCACGTGTTCCTTAACCTACACCACAGTACTATTTTGACCAAGAAGAATCGAGAGTAGACTAAGTTAAATGGTAAGACAAAATGGTGGCAAATTTCAATTTTTTTCTATAGTTTCATTTTTAAATTGTGTTTTGAGCAAATCACTTTTGTTTTTTCTGCGAAACACATCTAAGAGATGGGTAGATTAAGGTGAGAAAAATGTTATAGGCACTTATGTTAGCATAGGTGATTGTATCTAGTAAACAATGAGCTCTCAATGTTAATATTGATGCAATCAGTCCTCAGTAACTAGTTTTCCTGTTATCTGTTCTTTTCGTTGTGGCTCTCATTGAATATATTTCAGCTTTGATCAAGCAAAGTAACTGTATTTCATAAGAGACCCTGATCAGTCTACCTCTTGTGCTCAGTGAGAATTAAAATGATGGAGAAATGCTTCTAAGAAGCTGAAGTCTAAACATAAATTTTGTTGTGTATTTAAGCACAAGTTTGTTTTGACAAAGTGAAATAAAAATGTGCAAACACGGCTTTGTGAAAACAAAATTAATGATTGTGAGATTACCATACTACAAAAGCACTTTCCATGATGCATCAATAAATCTAATCAGTCTGTGCGTGCAATAACTGACAAATTCCTTCAAACAATAAAATACTCATTGTAGAACTTACATAATTATTGTGTGT
>BLFK01000707.1:0-15277 GCA_014634185.1 Astreopora myriophthalma
CAATCCACGGATTGGGTTCGATTGAGTTCGGTTGAGTTCGATTGAAATTCATTTCGATTGGGTTCGATTGACTATGCCGGGCATTTTTCTTGCCGATGGTGCATATGTATGATTCTTTCATAATTGTACACACTGATTGCACCTGTTTGTTCGTATGTCCAGGAGGGGCCACCTTGAAAAAAGAAATAATATTATTCTTTGTTAGATATGAGTTTTAAAATATGCAATGTAGCCGTGGACAAAAGAGCTTTTCTTCAGGATATACTTGTACAAAGTGTCACGTGCTTCACGTGTGTTACGAGTTCAATACATACCTTTATATACCGGATAAAGGCAATAAACTTACCGGATAATCGATAAAAATCTGATCTTCTACAAGTAATTATGTGATTTGAACTAAATTAGGGTGGTTTGAATGAATGATCTCATAACGATTGAAGAGAAAACAAAGGCGAGTTTCCTGCAGTACTGAACACCATTACTCAGAAATTTCAATAAAGTTGAGAAACAATAAGAATAGCTTTTGATATTAGTAAGAGTCTGTCACAAATAAAGAAAATCCAATTTATTTAAGTGTCTTAATTACCTTTGCTTGCAAACGCAGTACCAAAAATAGTCAGTAAAGTCACCACCACAGGGATTTTCATGGTAGAATTTTTAAACGATCGTCAGTCCCAAACTAACCTGTAATATCGGTCAGAAAACAGGTGATGATGACAACATTGGAAAAGATCCGCGACTCTAGCTCCAGTTACCACCAGCTAGACGCGGGCACTCCCTCGTATAGCCCTTTATATTTTTAATTTGCTGTCTGAAAAAAGTGCTAGTATAACGGCCCGTACACACTGAGCAATTTTTTTCGGTGTTGGTTGAATTTCAGTTCCGTGTTACAAGTGCGCCCGATGATGTTTTTCTCCTACAAAATTTTGTCAAGCGTTGGAAAACGTCAAAGACGTCGTCGTCCTGCTTCGGAGCAGGAGAGACTTTGTCAGGCGTGAAAACTGGCATATTTTACAATTTACAAGGCATGATCAGAAGGAAAACGTCAATCAAGTAAGATCTCGCTTTGAGGCAGAAGCCATGTGATTAACACTTTGTGGTTAACAAATGTGTTTTGTTTTAAAGTGTGCCCACGGTTACCGGAGATTGATTTGAAATTTTGATGAGATTTTTGGAGGAGCCAATCAAATTTTGTCAGCGTAGTGCGTAAGGGCCGTTAGTCACAGCTTACAGTTGTGTTTCTTATTTGTTTGTTTGTTTGATGTTGTTGTTATTTTGCGTGTCTTTAAAAAGAAAATACCAATACGGCAGCCAAATTGCAATAGTGAACTCTGCCAAAAAAACTGCAATATTGTTGTGGTACTGTAAGGTTCAAGCTAATTAAAATTAATGAAGATATGGAATTAATTACTACTCAAGTTTCAACAACACGATATTTCCAGAAGATGCTCTCTCGACAAACTATACTAAATATGCAGGTTATATTACATTCAAAGCGGCGAAGAGATAACTGCTTTGATAACCGACAGCACCTCACAGTTCACGCAACACTGAAGAGTTTTTTGTAAGTCTGCTCTGAAAGACTAGCTGCAAACGCCGTTTGAAATGAAAGTACAAACATTGCCTGCGTCCATACTCGGTCCAATTCCCACTCGAACAAATCTATTGCTAACTACTGAAACCTGGATAATATCCTACCTGCTACTTTCTCTGTAATCTGCAATGAATGTTGTCCTCTCTGGAAATTTTTTTGTCGAGCAATATTGCCTTAATTCTATTAAAAAAAGCCGGACATATTTTAATGATTTATTGGAAATAATGTTGAGTCTGCAGACCATGATTGATTAAAAAAACTTCCAATGAATGCGCACGGTTTAACGAGAACGAAAACAAAATTACCCGTCTGCAAAACAGGTGTATACTAACCCTTGCAAAACCTCACGCTGGCTGCTTGTTTGGCAGCTTTTATTTCAATGTACGTTGCAAGGTTCTTCAAACGTAGGGTCTGAGGGAACCGGATCATTCAGGATTTCGAAGCTGTTTTGCAACATTTCAAGCATGAAGTCCTCACCCTAGACCCAGGGGACGGTCTCTTGGAGGTTAGCGTAACGAGGCGGTTGACAACTGAGACTACCCGGCATCCGCCTTTAAGTTGCAAGCGCAGGATCTCTAACAATTTATTCACGCGAACCTATTTGGTCGGCCAGCGAAAAATACTTGGTTTGTATTTGAGAAAAGGATGGTGTCTTCAGTTCAAATTTCGACAAAAACGTTTTTTCACTGCAAGACATTTTACTTCATCGTATGCCCCGATAGATTGAACGCTCTTGGGTGTTCTTACAATTACAACCAGCGAACGAAACTCCTCGTTGCCCCTCGAGGTTTGATAAAACATTTATCGACGAGTCGTCTTCACAATCCTCTCTCGTCCTGAAGGACTTACGGAAGACTTTTCAATTTTAGTTTTTTGGTCCTATGTCGGGTATAGCTATTCAGGGTTTCCCAAGGGAAGGAAGGGAACTTGTGTCTTCATCTGTTTTCTTAGTTTTAAGCTCACTTGTACTGTATCAGAGGCGTATCGAAGTAACGAGGGATCACAAAGATGTGCGTATGAATAAACAAATGTTGGTGGTTAACTATTGTTAATTGGGTCAAGGGGCTTGTATGCCCACAAAATATTTTGAAACGTGAGAGTCTTGGGAATAACATTTGCTGCGTTTTCTTTCAACAAGTAAATTCTCAACGCTATACAACAGCCCTTTCGTCAGACTCGCTCTGGCCAAGCCGGGGCTATTTGGAATCTCTAGGGTGGCTAACCCAGACTGTGGCACCAAATTCATTTTAAATGTACCTACCGATGAAACCCAGCAGATTCACTGTTTTGATATGTTTTACTTTCCGCAGCCGGAGCAGCCGTACCTTTTGGCTTTAATTGTTTGCTGCGATCTTTAACCAGTCTGGCTCAGTATGCTTTGCTGCAGTTTTCAAGGAGGGGTACAGACTTTCTCTGGAAACCCTTTTAGAAGATCATTGGGTAAGCCAATACTTGCTAAAAATATGCATGCTCGGGCTGAGTATACGCTGGAACGTCTCTACTAATTTGGGCTTGTTTTGGAGAAGGCAACTCAATTAAGAGAGGAAATACACTTTATTACATAACATCCAGATATGCATCAGAAGGTATGATACAATGTATCAGATACATCGGTAATGGTTGCGCATAAAACGCCATTTAGGAGTTTTGTCGCGCTATTATCGATTTACTCAATCCCTTAGCATGAAAGTAGAAATACAATTCCTTTTCAAGCAGCGAAACTACGAAAACAAAACTCTTCGGACTCAGATAGCTTCTATAGAGTCCCTAAAGACTGCAGGCAAAGCGAATAAAAACGTTATCGCTAGTAATAGTGGTAGTAGTATTGTTCTTACTGTTGTTAACAGAGAATATCACATAAAACAAGAAACCGTTGAAAAGGGTTGGCTTCATCGAAATACGTGGCACGAGAGAAAAAGAATCCCTTGTCTTAAAATAAGTACGTGTTTTACGTCAACAATTATCCCATCAGAGCGGAGCATGCTGGATTTTTTCTTTTAATATTTCCATCATGACTAGGTCATTATCACATCAGCGCGTGATATCACGATACTGTATCTGTATAAATCAAGAGATCTTTCTCGTTTCCGGCAAAATATCTTGCAAGGAGAGCTTTTAAAGTGATATCACGCGATGTGGCTACATGAATAGTACTGAAGTCAGGCCGTGTAATATGTTTGATGCACCCTGAGTTTGCATGCAATGCTTAAGTTAAGTACATCGTGGGTAGGCCCAGCTACAAAAATCCGGGTTTTTTTTTTTTTCAGGAGTTTTAGAGCTTCACGGGATGTCGAAGAATATTTTCAAGGTATTTTTGTTTATTTGTTACAACAAAGCTTGAACTGAAGCCTTTGTTTGCTTCGCAATGCTTTGATGGCGTCTCACAGTATCGGTCAGCGGTCTTACCTATTGCATTCTGTGCAAGCTCTGTCAGTCTAACACGATCTGTTTGAATTTACGATTATCATTAATTCTTAACTTGCTCTGAATTAACGATTATCGTTAATTTAGAACACTCTGTCCCAAGACTTTTCGGAAAGGAGCAAATATGAAAAAGAAAACCCTTATCCTTGGAGTGGATTTCGAACCCGCCGCTAGGCTTAACCACAACTAGCGGCAACTTTTCGGCAACTTTTGAGATTTTGGGCTTTTTAGAATTTTGGCAACTTTTAGAATTTTCGGCAACTTTGGGCTTTTTGAGGTTCTTTGAAGCCACTTTCTTCACGTTTTGAGCCACATTGGTCAGTTTTAGATAGACATTTATTCAATTTATTCTAAAATACAATTATTAGGACCTAAGCCCCCCCCCCCCAGTGGGTTGATTTTTGTGATGCCTTATCACGAGGTCAGCGGTATCACGTTGCACGTTTTTCAAGATGGCGGATACTTATAGTGATTCCAATACATCCAACTCAGATGAATCTGCAGAGCCAAAAGCAACACGTCACATGAAAACTGTTCTGCTCATTATGTGTGTATATAACTATGTTTTGTTTATGTCATTCTGATAGACTATTTGTTGATCAAGTGAAATGGAAAGAACCTCTGATATTATCATTGGACTTTGACAAATATGTGCGAATTTTTAATCTTTAACACCCAAAAAAGGTACGAAAAGCAGAAAATTTTTGGCAACTTTTCGGCAACTTTTTGGAAATTCAGCAACTTTTCGGCAACTTTTTGAAAAAAATAGCAACTTTTTGGCAACTTTTAGACACTTTTATCAGCAACTTTTTTGGGATTCATCGGCAACTTGTGGCTAAGCCTACCCGCCGCTAGAGCTTGTGGGGACGAGCCCTTACCACTAGACTACTGAGGAACAAGTTGTCAAGTAAATCAATGATTAGATATTTATGGAATATCACTTCTCAACAGTGATTACGCCTAAGCCCTGATTTTAAAATGTTTAGCAGTAGTATCGGGGGAATGGATAGACGAATTTATTCAAAATGGCCGCCGGTGGAAAATTCAACCCAAACCGGTTTTTTTAATGAGATGCAATCCTTGAAGGTATAGAGGGGGGTTTAATAAGATGCACATCACGTAGGTGTACGGGGGTAAATCCAAGATGGCGGCCTTATTGCGCTTTGAGTTTAATGAGATGCAGAAGATCTCGGTATATGAGGGGTTTAATGAGATGCGTGTGTGTATTTGTTTTGAATTGTATTTGGAGTGAAGTTTATTGAGCTCTGGTGGTACGATTCCGCCCAACCAGCCGGGTAGTGTCGCGCTTATATAGGGAAAGAACAATGGAGTAGCGAAGAACCAATGAGAAGGCATTGACGTCACGGTCAAACGAGTTGAAACAAGTTTAAGGGTTAGAAAAACCAGTTTTGAAGATGATGAGTATTCAGACTAGACAAACCCGTTAAACCGGTTTGCTGTTCATCCTTATGATATCTTCTAGCTGTAACACTTTCAAAAAAAAAAAAATGAACCCGAGACAATATTTCATATCAACACAATTTATTTCATTGAACAAACATAATAAATTATTACAATCAAGTTTCAAAAGCAAACGATGGTCCTGAATTTTACACAGAATCAGTCACTTTATCTATTCTTGCAAATTGCCTCTTGAGCTTGGGTCTTTGCATCATATCCATCTTTACAGTTTCTCTTGGTTGGTAAACTGGAGCCCCCCCCCCACCCCCCCCTTTCAGAATACGTATCCACAGGCATTTCATCAGCCCACTGAAAGTATCTACACTTGTCCTTTCTTCTACATATAAAGTAGGGTCTGAACGGATTCTTTACTGATGGTGACACCCTTAACGTGGGCGTGTCCATATGCTTGCACAGTAGCCGCTTACCACCTTCACATACTTTGTACTCAGGGATCACATGGTCACATACGCATTAAAGATAGCCATGGATATTCTCTTCAGGGCAGAAGAAGGGACATTCTTTCCAATTTAAGCAGCGAATATGAGGTATACCAGAGGCGGGCTTGATGACTTCAAGGTCTTAAAGACAGAGTCCACATTTTGAGTAACTCATCTTGAAAGTGATGTGTGATGAGCACAGTCACAGTGTCTTTATAGAGCTTGGAACGAGGAGCTGAAAAATATTACGAGGACGATGATGAAGATAATAATTTAAATGAAGATGGAGACGAAGTAGAGGACGACGAGGACGACGACAATGATGATGATGATGATGATGATGACGATGACGAGAAAGAAGGCGATGGTGAGGAAGAAACAGACGATGGCGATACAGACAGTGAGACAGAAAATGATAAAATTGATCCTTGGGATAGACTACGAGAAGAAGTTATCAATGATCTGAATGCAGCTTGGGAAGAACAGGTGCAGGAAAATGTACGCCAGGGTTTACCAAAGGATGATGCTCAGGCTCAAGCTTCTAACCGTCTGCTTCCTGTTTACCGCGAAAAGCTACGACACTTATATTTAGAATATTGAAGGTGGTACCACAACCCGAAAACTGATCCAGTGCACAAGAAGGTTATCAAAACAATACGTGGCTTTATGGAAGACGATGAAATGGATTATACGGAGGCTGTAGAAGCTGCTATAAGTAAGCGGAAGTACCTGTTGAATAGTTTGTTTGACCTGGAACATTTTCCTGAGGACACGGCATCAACCGAAGATGACGAGTTTACATATGAAGCAAGGAAGAGAAAGTATCGCGAAAGTTGGTACACTTAATCAGATTAACATCACATCCGAAAATCACGACACTGATGCGCTTGCACCAAGACATGAAACAATATTTATTGATTACTCAGGCGCATTGCTGTGAACTGCTCATTGATTACTAAGCGTTGCTCACTCTGAGCTGCTTATTGATTACGCAGCGTTGTTCACTCTGAACTGTTTACTGATTACTCAGTGTTGCTATGTGCTGCTCATTGCGTCGCTCTGAGCTGCTTATTGATTACTCAGCGTTGCTCTGCTATTATTCACATCAGTGTTCTGATATCAATCAGCTAAAAGATGCATTAGGGTAAGCGAAGCATAAGATTCTATGGAATTCATAGAACAGATCATTGTAAAAATAAAAACTCAACAACCGATCAAAATTCACGGATTCAAGCTCTATCAGAAGAACTGATCAATATTCACGTGGAATGATGATAAAGTGGATATTTACAACTTGTTTAAAACCATACTCAATTGCCCATGTCCGACACACAACTGGTGTGAGACGTGTACTTTTGCCACATTTTATTGAGATAAAGAGCCCATTTGATTTCTTTCTAGTTTTTTTTTTCATTCATTCATTTTTCATTCTCTAAATATTTTGCCAAGTTTTCATTTTCGATGCTTCGTTTGTTTTTCAGTCATTAAACTAGATTGTGTCTTGAAAACTGGTTTGGTCTGTTTTTTCTACCAACCCTTAAGCTTGTTTCAACTCATTTGACCGGGACGTCCATGCCTTCTTATTGGTTCTTCGCTTCTCCCTTGTTCGGTCGAAGGTTCAAGTACCACTGAAGGAAACACCACATTTGAATGCGCTATACATTTAATATTTCAACACTGGTAACTGCGATTCAACTGAAAACAAAATAAATGAAGACAAATTACATAAATTGTTCTAAAGGTAAAGGACGTAAAAGAGCAACGGAAAACACGAAACAATTACTTACAAACTGTGGTGCGAGTTGAGATGAATGATGCCAAAAGGCTGCCGAGAACGGCGGAAAAAACAATATAACTTATGAACCGAACCTAGGAAGGTAGATACCGAACTTAAAGGGAAAAATTATGCGTAATGACGCTGAAACAAACTGATATACTTACAAATAGACGTGTGAAAGGACTACAGGGAATAATCACGACATCTAGTTAACACTTAGACAGTATTACAACGCATACAGACAACAATACACACTTGACAACGAACCACGCAATCAACACATTTCTTTGTTTGTATTCTAGTTGCTACATCCCTTGTTCTTTCCCTATATAAGTGCGACACTACCCGGCTGGTTGGGCGGAATCGTACCACCAGAGCTCAATACACTTCACTCCAAATAAAAAAAAAAACATAATACAATTCAAAACAAATACACAAACGCATCTCATTAAACCTCTCATATACCAAGATCTCTTGCATCTCATTAAACTCTTAAAGCTCAATACCACCGCCATCTTGGATTTGCCCTCGTACACCTACGTGATGTGCATCTCATTAAAACCCCCTCTTTACCTTCAAGGATTCCATCTCATTAAAAAAAAACTGGTTTGGGTTGAATTTTCCACTGGTTTTTCTAACCATTAAACTTGTTTCAACTCGTTTGACCGTGACGTCAATTGCGTCGCTCTGAGCTGCTCATTGATTACTCCGAGTTGCTCTGAGCTGTTCATTGACTACTCAGCGTTGCTCTGCGCTGCTCATTGATTACTCCGAGTTGCTCTGCTATTATTCACATCAGTGTTCTGATATTATTGTGAACCTTGTAAGTATACGAAATAATTCCAGTGATGTTTTTTCGTTTCGTTTGAAATCGTAGTAGTTTCTGTGCTTTCAAAAAGAATTTCGAATGCACAACGGAGTGTTCAATTTCTCACCACGTGCTTAAACTATTCTTATTCGTATGAACTAAGTTCTCAACCAATTCTCTAAGAAATTCAAGCATTCAGTAGTTTTCAAACATTCAGTAGTAGTTTTTGACATTCATATTCAATAATGTCAAAGTTTAAAGATTTTTTTTTGCCTAATTTATCAAACAGATCTTAAGACTTTGCTTCATATGCCAAGAGCAAGATATAAGCCTTGTGCGAACAGACTGTTGCAGAAATTATGTTCACAAAAGGTGTTTGGAGAGGTAAGAAATATGTCTTTTTACGGGAATTTGTGCAGTACTTTGAGTTCCCTAAGTGGTGTGTTCATTTTTTATTCAGATGGATGAGAACACTCATCCCATCGAATGAAAATTGTGCGATGTGTAGAAAGGCGTTCCGTCAGCCGCACGCCGAAGCACAAGCGGCGGTCGGCGGATACAGAATTTATGGCCCGACTTGCAGCGGTAAGATTTAGAATTTATTGTCTTTATTCAATATACAAAGAAATCGGTCTCTTTTGTTATCCTTAATTGCTCTTTCACTAACTTATTTGCCGCGGCTCTCTCTCTCTCTCTCTCTTTCTCTCTCTCTCTCTCTCTCTCTCTCTCTCTCTCTCTCTCTCTCTCTCTCTCTCTCTCTCTCTCTCTTTTACAGCTTTGTGACGACCAACATCCAAATGTGGAATATGAAGAACGATGTGTTGCTTGTATTTATTTCAATAAGGGATTAAACCCTATTCAAAAACACGACTTTGCCTTTTCAATTCAGTGTATATTTGCATGCCGAAATGCGGATGCAGATGGTGATCATGATGAAAGTTGTGATCACTGCCAAGGGTTACTTGAAAAGCTCCTGGACAATTTATAACTATGGCGGGAGTTTTTCAAGCAACCTTTGCTGCTCCGTTTTTCACTCCTTTCACAGAATTGAACAGGCAGAGTAGCGTTTTCTTTTTGAGTAGGGTTTAACTAATTTGTAATAAGCGTTTGTTCTTATTGTTTGTAAATACTTTTATTTTTAATTCCTTGTTTGTAAATACCAAGATGAAAATATAATGCTTCTTTTTTTTACTGCTTAAAGGTAAACATGTCATTCGTGTTCCATGTTGAATGTGAAAAATAGTTCTTCTTCCACTCGCTGACAAATAGTTGATGAATCATTGCCTATACCCAGTGTTCATTTTGTAACGGTGAGTTCAAAAGACAGCGGAGTTGACGCCAAAATTTCTCCTCGCTCGAAAAATAAAATGTTGGAACCATTAGTTCCGCAGTTATGACTTCCATTCCATCGAATTCACATGTAAATTCAATCTTTCTACGCAGTAAAGTATCTCCACACATTTGATCCCAAAAATCGTTGAGTAAGGTCACTACTTTCTCCTCGAGTTTCAATCTTTTCATTTTTGATGTCAGTGATTCCATGTCCAAGGCAAAGAGCTCCCGTTTTATCATGCTGTTCATCTTTAACAAAGATTCCCGCCGGCGTTTTCGTCCGAATACAGCTATAAATTTATATTTATATTGACCTGTAAAATAATACCTGGTGTCTTTTTTTTTTGTGTGTGGTTACGATTTAAAAAACAGACCAGTTGGACGGGTTTGTCTAGTCTGAATACTCATCATCTTCAAAACTGGTTTTTCTAACCCTTAAACTTGTTTCAACTCGTTTGACCGTGACGTCAATGCCTTCTCATTGGTTCTTCGCTACTCCATTGTTCTTTCCCTATATAAGCGCGACACTACCCGGCTGGTTGGGCGGAATCGTACCACCAGAGCTCAATAAACTTCACTCCAAATACAATTCAAAGCAAATACACACACGCATCTCATTAAACCCCTCATATACCAAGATCTTCTGCATCTCATTAAACTCTTAAAGCGCAATAAGGCCGCCATCTTGGATTTACCCCCGTACACCTACGTGATGTGCATCTCATTAAAACCCCCTCTATACCTTCAAGGATTGCATCTCATTAAAAAAACCGGTTTGGGTTGAATTTTCCACCAGCGGCCATTTTGAATAAATTCGTCTATCCATTCCCCCTATACTACTTTTAGCTTTGTTTTGAAGTTTGATGACTGACTATTTCAAATTACTGTCTAAAAATGTTTCTTAGCGAGCAACTATGCTGGTTTACGACGAGGTGTATGATAAATGCATTAATTCGATGATGTTTAAAACTGAATTTTGCGCAGGTAACGGCTTAGGAGCTCTTCATATGAGCCCGGTCAACCGGTCAATCTCGCCTCGCCGCTCTTTCCTTCGTAAAAATTTCGATCTGTTCATATGAGAGGCTGGGCTGGCCCGGTTACCAAAATCTCGGTTTTTACGTCCGAGATCTCGGTAACCGGGATGAGAATTTTCCCGCATGTGAACACTCCACCCCGGGTGACCGGGACGAAACGTTTTTGACAAAATAGCTTCGCTTTCGCATCATAGCGACCAAAATGGCATAATTTTTGCCGTGTATGTATTTCCACTTCAAAAGCATGCGAATTAGCTTTATTAGTAAAGTTACAAGAGTCCACAAAGCTACGACAGTCGCGAACGATACAAGTTTATGTTTCACCATTTTGGTTTTGTTTCTGGTCGACAGGGCTGAAATGTCCCATATGAACAGACAACAAAATTCGACCCGGTAACCGAGCCAGCCCGGTTACCGGGCTCATATGAAGAGGGCCTTAGTGGTCTAGTGGTTAGAGGAAGGGATCTGTCAGTAGACAGTCGCAGGTTCGAGTCCTGTGTCCGGGGTTGTCTTTCAAAAGAAATATGTTCATTTCCCAGAATGCCCTTCAGATTTCTGTGTTCTAAATTAACGAAAATCGTTAATTCAGACCAAATTAAGAACAAACGATAATCGTTATTTCAGAGAAGAGAATGGGTTCCTGTTAGTGAGGATGCTTTATTTTGGCGCAGAAAGCCCACCAAGGCTACAGAATTTTAACCACAGGTCACCCACCTTTATTAATTCTTGAGGATTTCCAGAGATTTGTAGCAGTTTTTATAAGATATTTAAGGATGATTAACTGATACATCAGTTTTGGGTCAATTCCTTGCGTTTTTGCTGCCGCAGTGAGTGAGCCTGAAGCGAACGAACGGGGCAGCTCTGTAATGGGAAAAGGTCACATTATGGGGGCCTTGAACACGTTTTTGCGAAACGCAAGGAATTGTGGTGGCGGTAAGATCAAAGGCGCAAGGAGTTGTGGTTACGCGCGAATGCAAAAATTAAGTTGCGCGGTCTGCCCCCGTGCTTATTAGGGAGATTTAGCATCGCGTTTACGGCCAACAGCCAACGGCAAACGGCAGGCAGCTGCTTGTCATAAAACATGAAAATTCTCTTATTCTACTATTCTGATTTTGTTTGCATTCTCTACTACTAAGTGCAAATAGGTTTACAAATGTGTACACACAGCCGGTACTCAATTTCTCCCGTTTGTCGTAAACTAATGCTCCTGACCTCCATTAGATCTCCTTTCAATTCCACGCACACTACCGTCGTTAAATAACCACACGCTTTCTTCTCCTTGGCAGCATTTCTGCCATTTAGGTAAACTAGACTACCTGTAATAAGAGTAACAATCTGACTACCTTTTGTAGCAATAACTGATTGAAAGTTTCAATGGAGGCGAAACACTTCTGGCCTCTAGACGAAAGGAAGGAATTGTTGAGTTTTCAAACGATCATAAAATTTGGACCTCAGTGCAGTAGTATTGGTCAGAAATTCTGCATTCTGGGGAAGTATAGTAAAGCAATATTTTCATTTCTGGAATTCATACAGTTGCAGCTGCAGTTTTACCAATTATCAGTCATGTGACTGACTTGCAAAAGGCCTATTCGCAAACTTAGGCGACATTTTGATTTTTCTGTCAAAAAGCTTTCACAAGGGCACGTTCTCATTCATTACTTCAGTGTGTATGAAAACGATTGTCTTTACTTGGTCCAAAAGTATGCACGGATACTGATTTGTCTGCAAACAAGTTTCGTCACCCACGATTTGACTGTATTTTTCCTTCGCTTTAGTACAAAAATGATGGCAAAGATTGTAGTCGTAAAGAGCAGAAAGTGTAAAAATTTAGGCAAGAGAAAGGTGTATTTGAATTAAATCATTGTTTTAACCACAGGCGTCCCAAGCTCACGTTTAGAGAAAGCAAAGAATTAATTATCTATTTATTCTGTATTCGAAATTTTTGCGGGCCCAAGAGAAGCCCGCAACCCTAATCTTGACAGTGAGCAGCGGATTGCTTATTACGCGTGCGCGCCACGTTTATAACAGGGGCGCTGAAACCGGAAATTGAAAATTTGTTCTGCAACAAAGAACGATCAGAATGCGAAAAATGTTTGATTCTTTTAGTTCGAACAGAGACCAAGTTACAGACTTTAAAACACAGTTAAAAATCCATACAAATGTCTCTAATTTTGAGGCTGCGTCCCCCAAAACCATATAAACTCTGAAAAAATTTTATCAGAGTTGGGACAGCTGGAAAATCCTGTCATGGTCCTACCATTTGGAAATAGGAGAGGTGAAAATCACTTTGTTTGCCTATTTTTATGAATATGACAGAAATCTTAAAAAATGTTAAGAGTTTATATGGTTTTAGGGGACACAGCCTCAAAATTAGAGACGTTTGTATGGATTTTTAACTTGGTCTCTGTTCGACCTAAAAGAATCAAACTTGGACAGATGGCAAATCTCAATGTTATCTTTCATGTGATGGTGTCAATTTATCGATTGGTTTAAATTTGAAACTCGCCCCAGTTCCCTGAGCAATTCCGAAATGGCCTATAGGCGTCACGGCTGTGCAATGGAGCAAGGCGATAGTTCACTCACCTCAGGGGATGCGGTAAGTGATGTACATTAATTGACTGTACCACACTGGGTAGCGAAAAATTTGACCTTGGGCCCAAGGTTCTTCCGCGGCCGTGTCCGATCACGATATGAAGCGATCGTGGAATCGGCGGTGAAAAATGCTCATTTTCAGCGTAATGCAAGCGGATTTTCGAAGAAGAGACATTTGTGCGGGTGCAAGGATCATAGAGCCTTAACTGTGGGCGAAAAAATTTCCGATCGGATGGATTTTCTGGACGCAAACCGCCTTCGAGTAGAAAACGGTCGAAACCCCTGTGTGCTGCCTTGACTCCGTCTTATGAAGGGAAGAACAGTGGTGGCATAAAAAGCCCAAAACAGCGAAAATAAGGAAAAAGCACACCGGACACACAAGAGGTGAGTTTGTTTTAATCATCTTACTAAAAAAACGTGGATATTTCAAAGTATTTAGCGTTGTAAAATGGGCCGGGTATTCAGCAATCGCTCCCGATATTTTATTCCCCATACAACGTCTTATAAAGCGCTCAAATTCTCAACTGTTCTCGTGTAAGCTAAGGTCACCCCAAAACGCAGACCATGCAGACTGCAGACTGCATGGTCTGCGTTTTGGGGTGACCCGCACAGTCTGCAGTCTGCATGGTCTGCGTTTTGGGGTGACCCTGTAACCTAACACCGCGTAAGATGAAAGGTCACGTTCCAACTCGCACAGCCGTAACTAGATAATTTTTTTTAAGAATTCCTCCTCAGTCTTTATTACATATTGATTCAATTAAAATATAAAAGTTTTGAATACAGAATAAATAGATAGTGAGCTTGGGATGCCTGTGTTTTAACATACCAATGAATGGACTTGCGAAACGTGGAGAAGCAAATATAATAGATCTCAATTGAAGAAGTGATCCTCACACTTTCTGAACAATTTAAGCAATTGTCTCATATGTGCACTTGAAAAAATCAAGTGACTTCAACGGGACCTGAACCCACGACCTCTGCGATGCATTTTTAATTCATATCTAACCTGCACTTCACAATCATTTCTTTCATTCATCATTCCTTTCGCGGGAAAACACGATTGAGCCCAACAAATTGACCTGTTCTCAACTGTGTGGCTTCATAGCTCAGTTGGTAAGAGCACTGCACCAGCATCGCAGAGGTTGTGGGTTCGAGTCCCGTTGAAGTCACTTGATTTTTTTTTTCAAGTGCACATATGAGACAATTGCTTAAATTGTCCAGAAAGTGTGAGGATCACTTCTTGAATTCATATCTAACCCACACTTCACAATCATTTCTTTCATAATAGATCTCGCTATCACATTTTTGAATTGAAGGTAATTTTGTGCATGTTTTATTTCCTATCTTTGCTGAAAAATACGTTACACTTCTGATTTTGATTGAAACCATGTCAAACAGTGACAATTTTGAGTAACTTTAGTAAACAAATGCCACTTGGTGAAAGCGAGAGCTTCCATTTATACTTGTGTTTTTGTGTTTTTCTCTGTACGTGGAGTCCGCGGTGATAACGGTCGGCGTCAAGCTCGGCTGTTTATATAAAATTCTGAGAATTTTACTCGAACTGAAACGAATAGTTAGAGAGAGAACGGCTTTAAATTATTCGCAGTTCTTCTGCAAGTCGCAACGTTGCTTTGCTCCACGTTTGAAATCTGGTAAAATAAATGGTGGCTGAGTCTACCCGGACAACGGAGCAGTTTGTTGCAGGCAGTCATGTGACCAGATCAAACTAGGGTCTCCTTCTCAACGACAAGGGAGGAAATGAGAAAGAGCCTGGGAACAAGGTTGTTCTGCCGTATTGAAGTCAATCTCGTACCC
>BLFK01000707.1:17909-34265 GCA_014634185.1 Astreopora myriophthalma
CCCCAAAAAAAAAAATAAAAAAAAATAAATAATAATAATAATAATAATAATAATAATAATAATGAGTACTGAATGGCGGCAAGTAGTGAAGACGTGTAAGAAGTAGCTCTAGCGAACTACAACGAAACACGGTTCAATCGAAATTTTCACGAGCTTAGGCGCCGGAATATACCTGAAAAGCATTTATTGTGCTTGTTGATATGTTCATTTTGAACAGGTAGGTGTCCAGAAGAGAATTGACGACGTTTTTTTAGTTGTAAGTTGTTTGAAGATTGTTTTGTTGGAGTCGGCGATGGCTGGCGAGCCTAAAACCTGGAAATGCAGCGACTAATCGGACTACAACAAGACGAGCTGGGAGGCTGAAATGGTCGAATGAGATGAATAGGGACCTCGTGGAATGTAGAAAGAAGGCTCAGCAGTTAGCGGCATCGAATGATCCTCCTCGGAACCCAAATGGCCGGAGGAAAGGATATATGCAGCTAATGAAAGAATTATGGGACGCAGCAGGACACTCGGAATTAGGCTGACTAGTCAAAACCTGAGGGATCATGCGGAGTGGCCTGAACGGACAGTAGGGAACGTGAGAGAAATTATCGTTCAAGATTTGGGAAATAGGGATAGAGAAATAGGAAGAGAGAATGACGAAATGCTGATTTATCATTCACAAACATCACGTTCAAGTTCTGCTACGGATTTGCATAATGCACCAAGGATACAGGTTCCCGAGGGACGCATCACTTCACCGATTTACACCAGCGCGAGTGAGCTAGCTCAATTTGCGGCCCCCATTCTCGCATCGGTGACACTGGCCCCAGGAGACTTCAGTGGGCGCTGTTATGACACTAGCACGAAACCAAAGCCTACTGGGGTGGACATTAAGAATGTCATCGCAGGTGTGGAGGAGCTAGTGAAGTGTAACGCGGTACCAGATCCATCTGTTAACCCCTTTGGCTACCTGTGGATGATTGATTGCTTTCTTTACTCGGTTGTAGTGGCTTTCTACATTAGTAAAGGATCGAAAAAGCGGGAAGAAGAGAGGAATCGAGCCGGGAGATCAAAGTTCAAATTGAGAGCGAAAGAGGAATATGAGGCTAATGCGTGTAAGATTCGTGGGACCATCTCAAGAACGAAAGCGGAACTAGAGAGGATAAAATTGAACAAGAAAATCACAAAAAAAGGAAGGAGATATCGAGGTCTATTAGCGAAGGAGTGTGGGACATTGTCCGCTGACAGTCTGATATCGTATATGGAAAAGGAAAAATCCAAATTAAGGAAATTGAACAGAGGCTATAGGAACAACAAGAAACGAGAAGAGGCGAGGAGGCTGAATAAGCAATTTGAATTGGACCCAGGGAGAGTTTACTCTAACCTCAAAAACATCATAGAATCCCAGGAGGGCGTTGATAAGCCGAAATATGACCACGGGTTGCAGGATGAAGGACAGGATGAGCGGTTATTTAATGATGTTGAGGAGGCGTCGAGGTTTTGGAAAAGCTTGTGGGAAACACAAGGGATAGGGAATACCTCGGCATCATGGTTAGATGAGATCAGGAGTGCTATACGTGACAGTGTCCCCGAGATGATGGAAGAAGACTTTGAGTTAAGTGTTGATCAAGCTGTAAGAGTGATTTCAAGGAAGTGCAACTGGAGTGCCCTAGGGCCGGATCGACGTGTGAATTTCTGGTGGAAAAGAAGCGAGTGCTGTTCACGAGGGGGTTGCCAAATCCTTCCAAGCGATAGTGAAAGGAGATCAAGAAATACCATTATGGTTCACTGAGGGCAAGACAACGCTTATTCCCAGACAGGGCGAATTTTCAAGCGAGAACCAGTGGCCCATTACATGTTTAAATTCGATCTATAAGTGGCTTACATCCTGCCTTATTAAACCAGTGGACCAACATTTGGATAAATATGGGCTTATGCAAGGGGAGCAGCATGGAGCAAGAGAGGGATGTAGTGGAACAATGGACAATCTGCTTCACGATCACATGGTCTGTCAGGATTGTCAGAGAGGGCGGCGAAACTTAAGTATGGCATGGGTGGACATTAGGAAGGCCTATGATTCAGTGGATCATAGTTGGCTGCAAGAGATGTTTGTTTTACATCGCTTTCCTAAGTGGGCTGGAAGTGTCGTATCGAGGCTCAGTGCAAAGTAGAACACCAGGATAAACGTAAAGACAAGGCAAGGAGTGGAGATATCGGAACGTATCAGGTTCAACAAAGGGCTCCCCCAGGGGGACGCATTATGCCCTCACTTATTTACTTTATGTCTGAACCCGGTAGCATGGAAACTGCGAGCAAGTGAAGGATATCGTCTCTCCAAGCCCATGAGTGCCAAGATCACCGACTTATTGTATATTTATGATCTAAAAGTGTATGCGGCATCAGAAAAGAAGCTCAAGAGGGTGATGGTGGAAGTAAGAAATGCGATGGAAGATATTGGTCTACACTGGAATGAGAGGAAGTGCGCGAAAGTACATGTGAAGCGAGGGCGGCTTGAGGACTCAGGGGAAATGAGGATGGGAGATGCTGGCCAGATCAACAGTCTGAAGGACGGAGTCCAATACAAGTTTCTAGGAGTATTAGAGAATATTCGACAAGAAGACAACCTAGTTTTGGAGAAGGCTGAGAAAGCGTACTTGAAGAGGTTGTCAGTCATATGGTCAAGCCCCTTATCAGATTACAACAAGATCTTGGCAACTAACCAGTTCGCATTGCCGGCTATGACTTATTTCATTTGGACACAAGTCTGGCCGATCGCCGAACTCCAACGACTTGACCGAGAGAGTATAGAAAGTGTATGGTGGAGAATGGAGCGAAGCACCCGCTGGGGTCGACAGAGCTGCTGTACCTGCCTAGGAGATTGGGAGGAAGAGGTCTTAAGTCAGTGGAAGCGTAATATAAAGCAACTAACATTACGGCAGCGATAAACCTGTATGCTAATAGGGACTCGACCATAGAACTGGTACGGCAGTTTAAGGAGAAAGGGGTTCGAACTGGAGGGCGATCGTTGATAAAGGATGCGCAGAACTATGCCTCCGAGCTTGGCTTGGAGCTGGTACTAAGACACCCTGACCCAGTAGGCAGAACGAAAGAAGGCGAAGAGATAGAAAAGAAGAAGATTGGAGTGTGGATAAAGAAGACGCTGGTGAAAGAGCACCAAGAGAGAACAAAAGAACAGAAATGACGAGGGAAACTGACGGCATGTCGATGGCTAGATTAAAAATTAGACCTGGACTGTTTTGCGTGGCTTTCCCAGTGGAAGGCAGCACCGTCACACACAGTTGCTGGGCTTGAGGAGCTTTACCAACAGCTCCCCCCGACAAAGGTATATAACAACAGGAAGACAGGCCAAGTTCTACTGGAGACGAAAGATGTCGGTTGTGCGGAAAAGAACCGGAAAGCGTCTCACATATCTTGGCAGGGTGCAGCGCATTGGCACAGACAAAGTATCTACAGTGACACAACCATGCCCTAAACCATGCCCTCTTCTTCGAAGTGCTAAGATCCCTGAACCTTACTGATAAGAGCTCGCCGTGGTATTCACCCATCAAGCAGAAGCCGGTGTACGAGAATGAACAGGCTGTAGCATACTGGGATGTCCCCTTGTTTGCGGACCACACCACTGTTGCAGCAAACAGGATAGACGCCCCAGTGGTGGATAAGGTGAGGAAAAAGTTGCTGCTGATCGAGATGACGTGCCCGTGGGTGGAAAATCGCGAGAAGAAGAGCCCGGCAAAGACAAGCAAGTATGGTCCCCCGCGGTGGGAACTACAAATGCGTTATCCGGAGTATTGTATCGTTCAATACAACATAGTCATCGACGTCCTGGGTGGGTATTCAAGGGACGTGAGTCAAGCGCTTCGAGATCTTGTGGGGGAGGCAAGTAGTAAAGTGGCTCGTAGGATGCAGAAGTCAGTTATTACCAGTACCCTCCATATCGCCCGCTATGTCAAGATCATTCAGTTTTGAACAACAGTCTGAACATTCATGATCATGCGTAAGGATTTTCAAGCTCATGTCTGACTCTTTTAGTAGTTATATAGTTATGTAGTTTTTATTATGAACATAAGATTTTAGTATTGTTTGCTATGAATACTAGATTTTAGTATTATTTATAGATCTGACACTGACTCTTTGAGCAGATATATAGTCATATAGTTTTGTTTTGAACACTAGATTTTAGTATTATTCACCATGAACACTAGGTTTTAGCATTATTCATAGATCTGACACTGAGCTAGCCACTTCTTTACGCCTAGCTTAGTGAATCTTAGGTATCTGGCATCCAGATGTTTTATACTGCCCATAATAATAATAATCATAATCATAATCATAATAACAGAAAAAAAGAAAAAAAAAAGGAAAAAAAAGGCAACAACCGAGAGATTAACACAAAAAGCAAATATAAGCCCGACTCGCTGATCTGGGATTTGAATGACTTTAAAGTGTGATCGCTGACCCGTTAGTTACTTAGGAAGTATGCATAGTTATCCCATAATGCGGAGCATGTCGAAAGAGAGTTTCAGAGGTGAGCAAAAACTGTCCCGTAATCGGATTAGATTCATGAGGGTCTCCCGAGGGGTTTTGGGGGAACAAAGGAACATGGCCAATTTGAACTGAGGAACAGGGGAACAAGGACGAAATATATCAGGGAACAAGGGAACAAACTTCGGAATTAATTTTGGGAACAAGGGAACACAAACAAATTTTTTTCAAGGGAACAAGGACCCCCTGGGAAGCCCTCATTCACCGCTTAGCGCGGTGAATGTTAATCCTCCTGTTTGTTGCAAAACAAAATAGCTGCTAGCAGCCGGTTTAGTGAAAATTCGGACGAGGAAATTAACTAATTGTTGTTATCTCTGTTGTTCAATGTAATATATTGGCATTAAAAAGGAAAACACTCCTACGGCTGTAGCAAAGAAAAACGCAATAACTTTATTTTCAAACCAATTTGGGTAATTGGATAAAGCAACTTATGAAGCTTTACACTCAACTAAAAAGAATACTCCAAAACATTCGCCTTAGGCTCGGTAAATATCGGCCAATATTTACATTGCCTTTGGTTCGGTAAATAATAGTCGATATTTACTAAGCCTAAGGCGAATAATTCTTAAATATCATTACTACAATACGAACGGACAAATAAAAGAAAGCTTAAGTACGACTTTCTTATGTTGAGCGTTCATACTGTAGTAAGCCTTTTCTTTCTTTTATTTGTCAGTTTATATTATAGTAATTATATGGTTCAGAATAGCTTAGGTTGGAAACTGAGCTGTGCGTTTGCTCGACAACATGGTAGATAAACTCAGTCTAATCTAGTTCTACCCACTTTTTCACGATAAAATGTGAACTTTAGAGTATCCTTTCTGCGCTTCTTACTTTTCAAATACGAAAACTTCTACCTCACTTGCAACAAATGTGTAATTTCCAGCCAAAAATGTGCCAGGATTTTGGCGTTCCGGACACCGATAAGAAGAGGTAAGGTCTGATTGACTATAATCCCCCTGGTTAGCGTTGCTTCCGATTAAAAGATCGTAGTACCCGCTAGAACCGGTGCTGCCAAATACGGGACCATACGAGCTATGACAGTAAATGGCCGATCCCTCTTTTCCTTGAATCAATGGGATCTTGGTGGGCTTCAATCCAGTTGGATTGACCAGGCTGAACAGGAAGGAACTGGGATCTATCTTGAAAGCTCCAGAACCTGCTGCTTAAGGAAAAAGAAAGAAAGAAAATAAGAATCATTGGGTGTAGACAAGGTGATCAACTTCTAATTCAGGAAGATTTGCAAGGTGCAAAGACCCGACGTATCCAAACCAATTGCTCAGCACTTCAGTTACCACTGGACACCGAAAACCGCTAAACTACTGAGCATAAACAACATCGCGACAGCTAAACTAGTAATCGTTTTTACTACATCTACCCCCGCCTAAGATAATATGGATGGCAGCTGGATGTTTTCCAGTTATATGCTGAACATTGTGATGTCTTCATGTTATGCCTATTTAGGTAGTTTAAAGATGCAACGAAAGGACGGGAAGCAACAGATAGCATTTATGTTCAATCTCCATCAACATTTATTTGATACGCTATCGACTGAAAATCAATTTACATAAGTATGGCAAATGCCTTGAAGATATGACAGTACAACAACCGAGGAACATTAACCAGAAGACACTATTTTCGTTCACAATCGCTATGCTGAACAGCACTTCGATACTCACATCTGCCTCGTGAGTCAAGTTACCGCGAACACCTCGAAGGTGGTGAATAAAACCAGTACCACTTGAACGCCCGGCTGAGCAACATCCATACCACCTTGCGCGCTCGGTTGACTGAATCAAGATTGATTCCCCTCGTACGATATCTGCTAATTTACATATTTTCCCTTTTAACGGAGGGACTTCTAGGTTGCCTCCTCGGGTTTTGTCCTCTGGGCCAAAATCCTACAGGGGCAACAACATCGCGACAAAAGGCAATGAGAACTGAAGTGACTTCAACACATCAGAGACAAGCAACGACATAAGACAGACGCCAGCTGGGTCAGGAACATCTCTTCCCGTCCCTTAGACAAAACTGAAACACAAGTACTGTCCTACGGACTTAAACATTCACTGACACCCAAACGTTTACCGACGAAGGCGATTGTATCCAGCGTTGAGGCGGTTCTGTCTAGGCAAAGAGGGCTACCAGAGCTTGCCAGGGATAACAGCAGAAGTAGGGTAGTGTCTATTATACAATCGGCCTCCTTAACGAACTGCAACCTGACAAAGGACGAACGACAGGCACTTAAACGTCTGAAGAACGACAGCGACATTGCCATACTGCCTGCCGACAAACGACGCGTGAGTAAGTGTTGTTATGGCCGGACAGAAAAGACTACTACGACAAAATGGACTCACTTGTTCGCGACAAACAGACATACGAAGAACTTAACGAGAGCCAACACCAACACCTTAAATAAGACTGAACATCAATTAAACTACTTGACCTTAAGAAGACTGAATCGATTGACATTCAACTTTCCTACAGACTGAGGTGCCGCGTACGACAACAACCTAAACTTTACGGACTACCGAAACTACACTAACCTAACATACCCATGAGACCCATAGTCTCGTCAATCATTCAGTCAATCAAATCGTTTATCAAAATCACAACTGGCAGCTATTAGCTGAATTACTCCCATCAAAAATACATAATGTAATGTGAAAAAATATATAGAGTATAATATTGTGTAAAATTAAAAATTCTGAATTTAAGAATTGCATTATGAAAGAAATTTTAAAGAGTTTTAATACAAGGCATAGCAAACATTAGCTTGTTTCTTAAATTGTATTGAGAAGTATTTTTGCGCAGAGGCAGCAGGCTAGCTAATTTATGCTGACCATCACTCTCTTTGATTTGAGTAGATAGGGTTACGCATAACTCTTCTCGCCTATCGAAAAGCGTTGTCAAATTTGCATCTTCTAGCGCTTTCCTATATGATGCTTCTGGGTATATAGTCCTTAAAACTCGCTTCTGAGCCCTCTCGATTTCATCAGACAAATAAACTGGCAAACTAGAATGGAAAGCTTCAGAGTCGTATTCCAAGACAGAACGAATACTTGCGCAGTAAAATTGAATTAGAGAAGCGCGGTCAATACCAGCGCGCTTAAGTTGCTTAGGCAGATAAATCCGCTGAGACGCTTTCGCAGTCATTCTATCTGCATGGTTGTTCCACTTTAGGTCATCTCTTATAGTAACGCGTAATATTTTAGCTGATTTAACAATTTCCAAAGCAGTACCATTGGCCTCAAGTGAAACAGTGCCTACGTTTGGTTTCCGTCGAAAATCCATCCGGAGTTCTTGCACTTTAATGAGTTCAGTTTGAATTTGTTGATATTTGACCATCGAAAGACCTGATCCACTGTGTCTTGAATCTTTGTTGCACCGGACTCGAGGACAATTTCCGAAACCGTTGGGTCGTCGGCAAATTTCCACACGGCAGAAGAAGTGTTATTCATGGTAGTGAGGCCATTTCTCATGACCAAGAAAAGCCACATGCTGACGCGGGTCCCCTGTGGAATTCCAGCGGGAACTGGGATGAATTCCGAGAATCAATCTGAGCTAAGCTTGACGCGTTGGGATCTGCCCCGGAGAAGGACTGCCACCCAGTTGACAACGGTGGGTTTTTGCTTCTAGACTGTAAAGGTCTGCAATCAGTAAGGTATGATCTACAAGATCAAAAGCTGTGTTACAGTCTGGGAGTACTGCCCTAACGTAGGCACCAGTCTCGTCAGTGGCTTCAAGCCAGTGATGCAGCACGGAGATGAGTGCAAACGTAGTGCAGGAATTAGTATAGGAAATCGCACGACCTCGTGTACAATTCGGGATTAATAGGTACGAGTGATTTTGAAAGTTCTCAAAATTGCACGAGTCTTTAGGCGAGTGCAATTTGAGAACTTTCAAAATCACGAGTATCTATTAATCCCGAATTGTACGAGAAGGTCGTACGATTTTTTATTTATAGTACATTCAACAAAATTAACTGGAAATTGCGAAGCGACTGTCGGCCATTTTGTTTTGTTGACGTTCAAATTTGCCGCTTATGATTGTGCTTACGCACCGTTGTCATGGAAACTTAATAGGTACTCCTACGGAGTACTATTTGGGATTAATTGTACTGCTCTCGACCAATCAGAATTGAGTAATTTTGTTGAGTGTACTATAAGGTATAAAACCAAACTGGTTTGGATCCATGCACTCAAGCATTAGGGGTTTAAGTTCTTTACCGATAACAAACCCCTCAGCTATTTCGGATCTGTGGGTCTCCGAGCAAATATTTACATACATGACAGCCCCAGTCAAGCCACTGACCGACAACTCACGACACAAACTTCATCTACGGAGACCTTTATTGACGTATCAAGACGGCACAGATACCTGACGATTACAAGCTAGTGTCTTTTGAAGTGAAATCGCTGTTCACCAGTATTCCACTTCAACTTGCACTAGACTGTACAAAGACTCTCATCGAGGACTCTACTGTCAAGCTACCACTACCCACAGACGACCTGATGGACCTACTGAACATCTGCCTTACTTCCCGTACAGCGGCCAACACTACAACAGTTACACGGTACAGCTGTGAGCTCACCAGTTTCCGTCGTTGTTGCTGAGATTGTCGTGAAAAACATCAAGGAACGAGTCCTAGCTACCTACACACACACTCCCTCTATACTAATAATAATAATAATAATAATAATAATAATAATAATAAGAAGAAGAACAACAACAACAATAACAATAATAATAATTCATTAATTTATATTGCGCTTTTTACCACAAAATGATCAAAAGCGCACTACAATATTAAAACATACTACATACATAAACTAAATTTAACAATATTGAAGTAATTTAAGCGCTAAAGGCTAAAAGCTAACTGGAAAAAATATCTTTTAAGACAAGGTTTAAAAGTTAAAATAGAGTCAATATTGCGCAGGCTTGCTGGGAACGCGTTCCACGGTGTAGGCACAGCTACACTAAAAGATCTGTCACCAAAAGATTATTTCATTTTCCCAGCTGGATGTAATAGAATGATGCCTGAATTAGAGCGCAGTGAATAGCGTGTGCGTGCTTTCTTACAATAATTAAATCGGTAATAGAAGCTGGTGCCATACCACTTACAAAGTTAAAAGTAAAATTCTAAACGCTGTCTCCGTACTGTGGTGTCTTCGTACTGTGGTGTCTTCGTACTGTGGTGTCGACGATATGCAGCTTGCAACAACGGATAAAGACCTGACCAGACGATGTGGTCACATGTCTGATTAATTACAGCACGCTCTGTAAGCTTAGATATGTAGGCCAAATTTCTCACTGGACGCAAGTTCTTAAACATTGAATCTAGACCCAGTTTCTTCAGCAGAGGTATAACCACGACCTCTTTCCAGCTCATAGGGAAAATTCCTGAATCTAAAGAGATGTTGAGAATCCCACATGCGCTTGTTCGAATCATTTCCTTGTTTCTCTTATCGACCGAGATCCGGAATTTGGTGTCGCGAATAGACAAACGCGAAATTTGTGTATACATTACTTTCATCTCAGTAGAGGGTAGCAAAATCGTTTTACACAGTTGTACATTGTTTTTACATGCTTTAGTTTTTACATAGTTTTACATTTAACTTGTCGTGACCCGTGAGGTTTTAGTTCTCGCCCTCGACCCTCTGTAAATCATAAATATAAATTTTCTCGGCCAGCGCGTTTAACTCGTTTTGTTGGGAGTTTAATCACTGCATTACTTCACTTCAACTTAACATTCAACACTTGCGTTTTGAGGTTTCAGGTGTGGGGCTCCTGTTTTGAGTGGTGCCCTTCTTCGACCGTAGTAAGGACGTACTAGGGAGCCCGGTAAGTGCCATGGTCATCGTTCTTTTTTTATAGCGCTCAGTCGAGTTTTTTGTCGAGTTTCTTGTCCACTTTTCTGTCGACTTTGTTTTGGCCGACTTTTTTCTCAACTTTCTTGACAATATTTTTTTGTAGAGTTTTGTGTCGAGTTTTATGTCGACTTTTGTGTCGAGTTTTTTTTGTCGAGTTTTTAGTCGACTTTTGTGTCGAGATTTTTGTCGGCTTTTTTGTCGACTTTTGTGTCGACTTTTTTGACGAGTTTTGCCCGCGGACTCATTTGTCTGTATCCTATGTTACTTCCACTTCCCCTTAGTTCTTCTTCAACAGCTTGATAAACCTCCCTTAAGTCACTAGGGTTTCTTCTTCTTCTTCCAAGTCCTTTGGCTTTCAAGAGCCTTTTTAACTGTCTAAGGCTTAGACTGATGCCACGAAATAATCCAAGAAACAAGAAAATCTCTGAGTACTCCAGGCCAAGATGAAAATAGTTTTCAATGATATCATTACGTCTGCCAGAGTAATCTTGCAATGTGGGAATATAGTTTGGAAGCCGAACACCTGCACATGTGGCCGTTCTCAAAGCAACTGTAAAGAGAATAACAAGCACAAACGCGGCCATGTTGGCCAGTATCTAACTGAGAGGCCAACACCGCGAATGCATGCATGTCAAAAAAGTTGGCATAATTTGTTTTATGAACGACTGCAACGCTCTTTTATTTTAATCAGAAATTAATAAAAAGCTCGACACGAAAGACGACAAAAAACTCAGCACAAAAGTCGACACAACTCGACACAAGAGTCGACAAAAAAGTCGTCACAAAACTCGGCAAAAAAAAGTCGACAAAAAAGTTGACCATGGCACTTACCGGGCTCCGTAATACGGAATCCGGATATTCGGATTTCCAATCGAACAAAAATCTGAAAACGGATTTCGCGACGGATTTTGTTAATTGGAATCCATGTCAGGGGAGAATTTCAATTAATGAAATCCGCCGCGAAATCCGTGTTCGATTGGAAATCCAAAAGATCCGGATTTTAAGATCTAAATCCGGATTTCCCAATCGAAAGCACCCTTAGAAACCAGCAAATTAATGCTGTCATATGACACATTCTTAACAATACTAAGCAACAACTTAAAACAACCTACATTCCCACTGTTGTTCCGTGTATCCTCCAAATATGTTATTTCCACTCTTCACTACTGTCACAGTGGGTCCTTTGCGATCGCAGCAAGAATGAAAGTTGGCAGCATTCCAGCCATTGCAAGACGCGCGATATATCAGCGCAAAATTATGGCTGGGGCTTGTTAGCACGGCTTGTAACCATTTCGTCAGGATTTGGCGCTGTTTTGTGGACAAGATGCTAGAAGCTTCGAAAGGATTGGGTTTAAGCTCATCGATTATTCCTTTAACTTGATAAAATTCAGCTTCTGATAACAACTCTTTTCGAACGATCTTGTCTTCTGGAACAACAAGCTGCCCGGTACGAAGGTAATTCAAAATGTACCTGAAGTGAGTCCCATCGCGATCAAGAAAGTAAGATCCATCTTCAGCAGGCTTTGTGTCGAATCTTTCAGAGAACATGGCGTGCAACATTGAACCTGCATATTAAATAAGAAAGTATATGTAAACATATTTGTTTTTGTTCGTCAGGTGCAATTAAAAGTCGCTTTTCAAAAGAATTCGCGCGCCTTCAACGCAATGATTACAATGCAGATTAATTAAGAACCTGAATCTTTCTTCATAGTTTCCAGGCTGGTGGAAAACACTTGGCCGCCAACATTGAGCTTCAGTGTTTTGGAGAAATGAACGTGTTTGAGCTTCTTCGCCACGCTTTCGAAAGCCTCCCTTTCTTTGCGAAGTTTCAAACTCTCACTCTTCAAAATGTCGAAGGCTTCTTTGATATGGCCGTTCACCTCCTCGAGTGCTCTGTCGCTTTGTGAAGTCATTCCTTCTTCATCTCCTTTTCGCGGTGATGCTGACATGTTCTTCTGGAAAACTGTGAACACAGTGGAAGTACTAATATAACTGCGCTGTGGATGAGTGCTCCGACATCGTATAACGTTAGGTTTGATTGGCTGAGATCCCTTATTTCTTGTAAGCTCATTGGCCCGAGCATTAAAGTGACCAGTTGTTTTCCTTCCTCTCGATTCTTGGAAAGCCGTGCACAGGTTCTCAGAATTCTACTCTTTATTGAATTACTAATCATGTTAGCCCAGTTATGAAGCTTTTCATATAAATGCCTGCGAGGTGGAATCATTTGGTGGATACCTGTTGTTTGATTGGCTGAAATCCCTTATTTCTTGTAAGCTCATTGGCCCGAGCATTAAAGTGACCAGTTGTTTTCCTTCCTCTCGATTCTTGGAAAGCTGTGCACAGGTTCTCAGAATTCTACTCTTTATTGAATTACTAATCATGTTAGCTTAGTTATGAAGCTTTTCATATAAATGCCTGCGAGGTGGAATCATTTGGTGGATACCTGTTGTTTGATTGGCTGAAATCTCTTATCTCTTGTAAGTTCATTGGCCCGAGCATTTAATTGACCAGTCGTTTTCCTTCCTCTCGATTCTTGGAAAGCCGTGCACAGGTTCGCAGAATTTTAATTACTCTTTATTGAATTACTAATCGTGTTGACCCAGTTATGAAGCTTTTTATATAAATGCCTGTGGGGTGGAATCGGATTTTTTTGCCTTCACGATTTTTGAAATGCTGTTTCCAGTGCCTCGTGTCTTCTTGGGTCAATCCTCGTCTTACAAGCTTTATTTTGGTATATCTCATCAGGTGACCTTTATGTGCCGAAAGAAACTCTTCCGCGTTGTTGAATAAATTTGTACGCGCTCGTAGCTACAATTGTCTTTTTGACAGGGAACAACCTGCTTTGACGCTACCAAATTTGTATTGAAAAGTCTACTTCCGGGTTGCCTTCGATTCGTAGCTCAAAAACGCCATTACTTAAGTTCCTGTTTACCATTGCTTGCCAACTTGCTATCTTCAAAACAGAATACTCGATTTTTCAAGATAAAGCCAAGACAATGTGCCCTATCGGAACAAAATTCACCCGTGGAGGGAGATTTGACCGAGACTTGGAAAAGACGGTTCATTTCAGGCTCATTCTGGTCGCTTGTATTGCCATCGGCCTTCGTACAAGGATGGCAATAGTGGCAAAATAAAGGTCCTCGAGCCCAGGATACATAACAATAACCTATCGATAGTGATTTTTGGGTTGAGTGTTCTTTTACGTTTTTCAATTGCAACCAAATTGCTTGCTAACGTGGTTTTTCGTTGCACCATCCGCGCCAAATAGCTGTTTACATAGTTGTGGTCTCACTCACTAAGGTCTTTTGTGTTCATGTTGTTGATGCAGGGTCTCCTGTTTTATAGCTTCGCTCTGAGCGCCAAAGACGAAGAGATTCTCCCACAAGAGGGGAGACATTTTATCCCTCTGAGGTAACTGTTGTGATGAACATTTAAATACACAGAAGACTGCGAACCGAAGGTCAACGAAGGTGCTGTTCCAAAAGGGTTAACGGTGCTTGTACAAAGAGGCCTGCTAAAGAACAGTTTTCGTCAATTTAGAAGTTTCTTCGTCTGGGGAACTGCAAGTTTCGTAAGGCTCTGCTAGTGAATTCAGAACTGTGCGATGGTTTGTCTAGAACGAAGAGCGTGAGTGCTCTTTCCAGTAGTTTCAGAAGAATTTAATCAAGGAAATTACACCAGCGGCGTTGTTGGCGAGTAAAGCAGTTGAAGCCAAAAGGCGTAATTAAGTAGGATCATTCTATTCCGCTGAGCAAGCTACGACCTTTCGGTCGACGCTCTCAGCCTGCTAGGCAATTCTATTTCCGAATTTTCTATGAAACGCCGTAAAATGCTGTAGTCTCAGGTCGCTCCGGCGCACAAGTCCTCGTGTCTCGAGTCCTTGCGGGGAAAACCTCATTGTTCTATACTTGAGTTGCCGCGCGTTATTGTCTTCATTGTTTCTCCTTTTCCCGTCTGCCTGCAAGCCGTTTATACCGTGACCTTGAGGACGGTAAATTTAGAGACTTTGAGTGCCTCTGGAGGAGGTCATAGTTTCATTGTTTCCTTATTCGAGGCTTCCAAAGCAGCTTTAAAATGGTTTCAAGCAGTCATCTACGGAATGAGACTAGCCTTAGAAGGCCCTCAACAGTCATTATTCTGACTGCTGCTGCCTCTCGGTTTGGTTGGGGCGTGGTTAGTAATGGGGTTTTTATTAGTGATCTGTGGTCCTCAGAGGAGCAGAAAATATTTATTCTGAGTGGTTTTTAGGTCCATTTGTGACTGCGAATCAGATGGCCTTTTCTCTCCCAGAATGGCTCGGATAACGTCGAGGTTCGCCTAACATTCGATCGATAATAGATCTACACATTCGTTTTCCTTGTAGTAGTCAAAATATCCACGGAGACTCAACATCGGTTGAGTTGGAAGAAATTGTCAGAGGCATGTTTTGTAGGGTAAAAGGTTCAAATTGGCTTAACCATCCGGGCTTTTGATACTCTGGCCCTGGCAATTTGTGATTAGAGAATTTCCTCGCCACCAAAGCTGCAACCCGACTGGTCAAAGGGAAACAATGGTAACAAATCATCAACAGCCAGCCTGTCGTAACAAGACAAAATTATAATTTAAAGCAAATAAATCAGTTTGGTACACGTTTGATAAATCAGTTTGGTACACGTTTGAAAGAGCACCAAAAAGCGGCTTTTCTCGGGAAAGCTTTGTCGGAGCATGCTTGCCAAACCAACCATACAAATGCGTGGGATAATTCTAAAATCGACACCACAAACCAGCGGTACCACCAACGCCTTTGTTTGAAAGTTTTTTTCAAGTTACATTAAATCTTCAAACCAGAGGACCATCAAACTATGTCCGAATCAAACAAATAAATCAGACCTTCAATGTAACTACGGCCATTACACCCTGTTCTGTCGCACTTTGTAATAATCACCGCACTTTGCAATACCTGTCGCACTTTACATCCCCTCCCCCGACAGTACACACACGCGCACACACACACACCCACCCACACACACACACATAAACACATAACAGGGTCGTAACGAGGTATATTTTTTCATCGCTGATCCCGTAATTTTACCCAAATTTTTGATCCCTGGTTCCAAAAGTGATGAGAATTTTGATCCCTGATCCCGCAAAATTTTGTTGATCCAGAACACCTGATCCTTGATCCAATGAAAAACACCGCTGATCCCGATCCCGGGGTTGTGATCTTTGATCCCGGGGCTGTGATCTTTGATCCCGGGGCTGTGATCTTTGATCCCGGGGTTGTGATCTTTGATCCCGGGGTTGTGATCTTTGATCCCGGGGCTGTGATCCCGGATCCCACCCTTTTTTTGGCCCTCGATCCCTGATCCCATATACCTCGTTACGACCCTGACATAAACAGAAACACTTAATTCTTTTCCACATAAAACTACAAAACTGGGCACTCTGGCAGGTAGTAAAGGCTAATCTAGGCGGGTCATACCTTAAAGAATTACAGAAGGACTAGCTACAAAATAAAGGATAACAAAAAGGAAGGAGAACATATTAATCATGACTAAATGAAAGCAAAAAGAAAACTTGTTACATTACTTAGTCTAAAATACTAAATGCATGAACAATTACTATATATGCTAATTTTGAGGTGACAAATTAGAAGAGACGTTACCAGGATTTTACTTATGATCCCTGTAAAATCTAAATAAGAGTCTCGCAAACCTAAGATGTTAAAGTTTGCTTGATCTTTCATTTGAACATTTTTTTTGAAAGATTTCTTATTGCTAGGGGCATTTCGTTTGTTTATGATAATTTGAAAACTGTGCCCACTGGAAACAGGGCAGATTGCTAAATATGAATGATGTAGGTCACAAGTTTCTCTAAATTGCTATTGCCAAAACCACAAAGCCACATTTCGCTCTTTACTTGACATAAAACAGTTCCACTGAGTGTAAAC
>BLFK01000707.1:58964-63568 GCA_014634185.1 Astreopora myriophthalma
AAAAGCTTCTGCAACCAGCAGAGGATCTCCTACAACTGCTCATCCTCCAACAAAACGATGTGTGAACGCGATTTCGCTTTACTAGGGAGCAAAGGTTTCATTTTCCTCCGAAACTCTCCATCATGTTTAGCATTAATCGCTCAGCTTTTTACTCTAGCCGTAGGCAGCCAGAGTTATGTTTTCGTGTTTGAATCTTTTTACTGTAGCCGTAGGCGGCTGGAGTAAAAAGAGTAGTTCAGGTCGCGATTTTCCTGCTCATGCGTAAGAATGTCAACTAATTATATCGATTACTATCGATGATAGTTTGAGCAGTCCTTCCAAAGGAACTTTTATAGGAAAGTACATGCTGGGCTTCTAACCCGCGTCCTCTCGCATCAGATAGCCACCAGGCTATCGCACCAATGTCGCAATAAGGGGGGAAAATCATCTATTACAATCTTCTCCACGACACCGGAAACGATTACTTTTCCTTCAGGTACGTCATATCCGGTTGTATAATGTGATGAGTCAGCCATATTGGGCCGGCAACTTTAGGCAGTCTTTTTAAAGGAACCTCAGTGGGAGTGTACGCGCTAGGATTCGAGCCCGCGCTCTTCTGCATTGGAGGCGGTAGCGATATCCACAAGGCTATCGAGCCAAAGTCGCATTCGGCGGGGAAAACAGCTATTAGTATCTTCTTTACGTGACCGGAAAAGATTACTCTTCCTTCGGTGTTCGTAATATCCGGTTGTATTATGTGACCAGTCAGCCATCTTTAGCCAGCCGCTTTCTTTTCATTGTACAGTTACAGCTAATGAAATGTCATCAAAATGCCATCGCAAAAACTTGTCAAGCATCCGTTTCCCAATTTTGAGTCAAATCAATGCATATTGTAACATTTTTAGGTGTGTACAACGAAGTCAATTCGACGATCGGAGTTTTGCCGATGTTATCGCTATCTTTGGGGAATGTTTCACTAAACAGTTTCCAGGCCCCGCTACTATTTGCTATCACGTTTCTAGCATAAAATTAATGATGCTTAATGACCTTTCAATCGGAAATCGGCTAAAAGAAAAGCTAGAGTATAGGTTACCCGTAGCCTCTTGTTCAATGTCGTTGCATGTCTCAATACCGGTTTCGGTTCTCTCTTATACAGAGCCAGCACTCGAGCTGTAACTCTCAGCAACTTTCTATAATTGGATAGCCTGCGTAGCAAGCGTTTGCGCTGCTCGCAATGGAGCGAGAGCAAAATAGAGATGCGAGGGGGGAGGGGAGGAGGGACAAGGAAACGCTTGCCCGCAAACCCCACGATTCTGCAGAACGCCCTCTTCACCTTCACGCTTGAGCACACATCAGTCGCTTGCTTATCACAGAGATGACCGATGAGAAGAAAGAACATGTCAACGGAAATGCCATGCTGTTTCACATAAATAAATAAGTAGATAGTAGTTAAGGTGGTCGGTATAAGGAGTAGCCAATCAGAGAGCCGCATTTCGCCCACGTGACACCCCTCTAGCCAATCAGCGCGCGATGCATCTCATTAACTGTCCACCATATTGGATTT
Organism: Astreopora myriophthalma; assembly: GCA_014634185.1. Taxonomy (NCBI): domain Eukaryota; kingdom Metazoa; phylum Cnidaria; class Anthozoa; order Scleractinia; family Acroporidae; genus Astreopora; species Astreopora myriophthalma. Next base: position 60,508 of record BLFK01000707.1, read on the forward strand.
TATGCAAATGAGGTTTTTGGTCTAGTCCAAATATGGGCATGAGCTCAAATGGAATAAAAACAATGTTTAATAAAAACGACAACCTATGTACAGACGGGAACGTCAGGGGACTCGGACCGAGCCCCCGTCCCTGGATTTTTTTAAAAACAATTTACAATTTTTCTTTTCCTCATGGGGTCTCCTCCTCGTCCTCTGTGTAGGGGGGTGTGTCCGGCATCACGACCCCAGACATCCCGTCGTCTGTGGACAGTTCGTCGTCCTCCTCCGGGTCCTCCGTCTCTGACACGAGGACCGTGTCCCCACTCTCGCTCTCTGTGTCCGAGGGGTGGGTCGGGTTCACATCCCCCGTCTGGGTGGCAGCATCCGAGGGCATCGACATGAGTTTGGCCCTGCAGTGCGCGCAGGTCCACTTGCGGCGGTTGACGGGGCCATCTCCAAACTGGGCGATACAGAACCGCGTCAGGCAGAGGACGTGGACCCATTGGCGGCAGCAAAAGGTCTCGGCGGGCTTCCATACGCGCACACCACGGGACCCTAGCTGGGCAGCTAGCTGGTTGACGCAGGCCAGGCGGGCCATGAGCTTTAGGGCGGGTACATACGGGACTGTCTCGTGCAAGCAGATCAGGCAGGGTTCGTCTTGGGCGGTCGCCATGTTGGTTTTGGGTGGGTGCGTGTGGGGTGCTCTCTTATACAGGCTGGGACAAGCACGTGACCCGACCCGAGTGAACCAATCAGACCCGCTTTTTTAAAAAAACCCTCTGGAGGGGGGATAGAGGGTATCCCCCCAACCGATCCCTCTGGGCACCCATTGGTCGCTTGAGACCCCCACCCCCAGCCCCTACCATGCTAGGAAAGGCATGACCACACAGTTATGAATCACAATAACAAAATTTAATAAGTTTCCTATGTACAATCAAGGCTGGGCCAAACGCTGCGCCCGCGCAAGGTTCACAAAACGCATGTCTCTTTTCCGTCCCAGGGCCCCGCGCATCCACTGGACAAAATGATAACACTCCACCCTGGGACAATGATGGCGGTCGGGATCGTCGTGGTGGCCACAGGTCGCCACGGTGGCCAAACGCGTCAGGTCGTCGAACTTGGGACAGTTGTATTGTTCCAGGTCAAAGTAAGGAATGTTCAAACTCTTGAGCAAGTCCTTCTCGTAATGGCCCCCCTTGAAAGCCACGCGAGGTCGGTCGGGCGTCTTGAAACGGTCGTACAAGCTCTGGAGGTCTTGGGGCAACTCGCTCAAGGGGGCCGCGTGTTCGCTCTCGTGGGCGTAGAAGGGGAGGCCGTGCACGCGTTCTCGTACATACCGCGCGGTCTTGCGATCGGCCACGTCCAGGCGACGCCAGAGGTACGGGTGAGCGTAATGCTGGGACCCGTGATGCTCGCCGGTCCAGTCGCACCACCCGAGTTCTCGCGGGACGAACGTGGCCCAACGGTCTTGTTTCTGCACATGTACGCTGTACCCGTCCAGGTCGACGACGAGACACACGTTCTCCAACAAGGTTCGATCCATGACTGACAAAAGTTCAAACACCGCGTTCTTATGTACAACGTCCACGCGCGCGCACCCCACGCACGCACTCACTTATGTGCGCCATAACTGCTACTGGGGGGCACCCACTTGGGGGACGGCGAAAACACGTATCGAGGACGCTCCATCACCGGCGACGGCCACTTTTTCCATTGGTCCTCGGGTGCCGGCCAGATGGTGTGGAGGACCCCGTTCTCGGGTGGAGACGGTATCTTGTGGATGATCGTGGGCGGGGGCTGCAGGGGTCGATCATATCCCAGTGGAGCCGGAGCCGGTGGGTCGAACATGGCCACGCGCCGCCACATGACTTGAGGGGTCCACGGACGATCCACCCACTGGAAGAAATCACACCCACCCTCGGTCGAGCGGCGGCACGTCAGAAAACCGCGTCCTCGGTTGGGCGTGTCCCGTTGCACCACGGCCACGCGGGTGGGGTGGCCGCAGTAGCAGAAGAAGGGACCGGCCTGGATGTCGGGATGCACCGCCCCTTCCATGGCCTGGAGCAACGCGGGAGCCTTGTCCAACCCCACCCACACGGGACACTGTTTCTGGATGCACTGCACGTACCGCCATCCTTTACGCGAGACGTCGTGGTGGAGCGGCAAGGTGTGGAAGGGGCACCTCAGCAATGGTGGGGGTGGTGCTTCCTTCTTCTCCTGAGGGGTGGGCGTCGAGTCAACCGTCCCTTCCTCCAGGACTTCCACCTTGTCTTGGGTCTGCGACGGGACCAGGACCCACGGCAAGTCCTCCTGGTTGGGTGGTGCCGGATGCGTGAGGACTTGGATCCACTCCGTCGGCGTGTCGGGTGGCGATGGCACCTGCTCCGGGATCACGGGTGGAGGCGTCGGCAAGGGCGGTGGCATCGGGTCCGGGTCGAGCTCGGGCGGAGGCAGGCTCGCGAACAGGTCCTCCAAGGTCTTTGGCTCGGGCGTGTTCAGGGTAGAGGTGGTGGGCACGGGTGCCGGGCGCGTCCTCTTGCGTGGAGGTGGACCACCGACTGCATCCCGGGGTGTGGTGTCCTGCTCCAAGCGGGTGCTCAAGTCGAGATGCTGGCCGCCTTGGGCGCGGCGTTCGGCGGCCGCTTTTTGGCGGGCTTTCTGACGGGCAGGTTTCTGACGGCGCGTCAACGAATCCGTCCGCGCCCCCGACAGGTGGTCCATCTTTTTGGGCGGGGTCTTCTTCTTGGTCTTCTCAGGGCACGGGTATTTGGCCGGAGACACAGTGCCATACTCCCACGAAATCATGTTGCTCTACTGTGTCGCCCGACCAGCACGACGGGATGACCTCATCGTCGTCCAATGGCAGGGCCCCGGGAAATCCCAGAGCACGTGCCCACGCGTGGGATGTCTGGAAAACTACGGAGCACGTGCCCTGCCACGCGCAGCGTCCGTAAAATTACGGAGCACGTGCCCGAAACACGCGCGCGTGGGTTCCCGGCAGGCCGAGCGGGCGTGGCCCACGCCCCTATAAGAGGGAGAGGTCGCGACCCCTTTGGACAAAGCATGTGGCCATGTCGAAGAG
>BLFK01000713.1:30181-47681 GCA_014634185.1 Astreopora myriophthalma
TGCGAAACGCAGGTCACGACGACTCCGTCTTCATAGGGGCCTGGGGCCCGTTTCTCGAACGTCCCTTGTCAAACTAGGATCTGCTTAATCTTGAAAGATGGTCTTTCGACATGTTTTTAAGATAAGAAAAAGGACAATAGTTGCAAGGTTTCATGCCATGAACGGAAGTTATGAGAGGAAGTTATGCCACCCGAAATACGCCTGAAAAGTTTCGGGACTTTTGAGAAACGCACGCCTGGTCTCAATCAGATCATAGCAACGCATCCACGCGAGACAAGCCACCTTAAGATCCGTGGGCCGGGCAATTTTCAAACTATGAAATTCGGCGGGTTATGATTTTTCTTACGGTTAACTCTTTTTACGACTAACAGTCCTTTCTTTTTTTGTTTTGTTTGTTTTTGTTTTTTTTGTTTTTTTTTTCTCTTTTTTTTCAATTTTTACGCCTAACGACTAAATTTTAGGCCTTTTTACAGCTAACGGGTAACCCCCGAGAAACCCTCGGAGACGGATGATCCGTCTGGAGCGGACGTGGGCGGAAAAGAACGGTTGGTCGTCGAATAATTCGGCTTTGTATAAAATGGGGAAACAGACGGCACCCTGAGATCGAGCACAGCCTCCTTTTGTCTTTTTCTTTACCTAGGACGCCAAAATCCAGCAAGCAAATGAAAGGCTCTGCTAGCAGGGTGAACAGACGAATGATCCAAGCGAACTATCAAAGTGGTTGTCTTGTGACCAGACCAGCTTCTGTGGATAATTCGTCTGAACGGATGATTCGTTCACACGTACACACAGACGTTACCAGTACACACAGACGAATTATTGGACGAACTAAAAATGTTTGCCCAAGCTCGTTCCAGACGGATCATCCGTCCCCTGTATTTTCACTACGTGCATTTTTCTCCCAGACGGGTTACTCTCCTGGGTGGATCATCCGTCTCCAGTATACACTTTTTATGGACTTATTCCTCTTTCAGTTGTAAGGGAGTGTGGCGTCCTGGAACCTTCCTGAAAACTAGCTTTGTTCGTCACGTGACCTTACTTGTTGCGTTTTGAGTCGACGCTATGTGCTCAGTGTAGCTAGTTGTACGCTCTGAATGTAATATACTGTACTACACCGCAAGGAGAAATAACAGAACTGACGCTTCGATTTATACTAGACGGATGACATAAAGGAGATAATTATCGGGCTCTAGTATAAATCAAGCCATTGATAAATTTCTTTATATAAACCGCACTAGACGAAATCGCGCCTATGGTTTCAGACCACATTGCACTGCACTCCGTTCAATCACCATTAAGGTTATCGCATGAGCAAAAGGAATGTATGGATATCAACTTATCCCGGATATGTTTACCCTGCGTCTAAGTTTAACAGGAAGTAGAGTAGCAATAGAGACTTGCTGACAATTTCATGAGGTAACTTTCTAACTTTTAATGGGGCAGCAGGGGGATATCGTAATTTGGGGGCAAAATTCTCTAAATGTAAACTTTAAGTATTTCGTAATATTCGACCCGTTTCTAAATCACTAATTCCTAGAAACAAAGTGAATCTAGAACAAAAGAACGAGCTGAAATACGTTATACCCGAGTTTAAGTAAGTTACAAGAAGAAAACTTTAAAACGTCGGCCTCACGTTCTCAACTTTACACCGGTCTTGGTCTTGACTGTCTAGCTGTCTCTGAAAACATCTTTATATTATTAAGCGGTGTCTTTGCGCGAAAACAACCTTTAAAGGAATTTTGGTCATTTTCTTGCCGCTGCCATCAACCAAAAAATGTCCTTTGAATTTTCTATGTGCTACTAAAAATAGCGCGTTACTTCCCCTAAATACCACTCAACCACTGACAGGGTCAACATATCAATGATTTGCTGACCAGTTAAATCGCTTTCAGTCAAGGGGTTCTATGATTGATAATTTGATATGTTGACTTAACAACGTCAGATGAATGTGATAGTGTCGTGTTTTAAGGTTACAAATTGGTCTTTGAAACTAGAACTTTTGGCGAGTCTTTGCTCCATTTGATCAGCAATTGCCAAGTATTTTAAAAGAAATCCGGTTTTCACAAGACTACTTCGCTGATTTAAACTGTAATGAATACTGCCAAGGAAGAGGAACTAAAAGAACAGATACTTAGCTGTATCAAATAGCGGGTAAGTTGACTACATTTTTCGATTCACCCATGCGAAATTGGAATGCGTGTATACAGGATTTCATTGATTAGTGATACGTTAGTTGAATTATTCCTTCTTTATAAATAATCGTCCATTTAAAAACTCATTTCATTCTGCGATCAGGATCTCTTTTCTAGTTCCCCATCCCACCGTCCCAGCCCCGATACTTCCGGCTGGAAACGAAATATTTGTGCCGATATGCACGATGAAGAGAAACGCGCAAAACTCTAATACCGATCTCTGCAATTGATGCAGGGTTGCACTAAAACAATTCCTTTCAGTGTTTTATCGATCACAGGGAAACATGCGATTTCAAATCGATGAAAGGCAATGTAGCAACTCCTGAGGTGCCACGTTCATTTTACGTGATTTATAAGATTTTGGGACAGGTAAGAGTGTGAGTGCCAACTTGAAGCGAGTAGTTACTTTGAAAAGGCGCCCGGAATCGAAAAATTGTAGCTTGGCAGAGATGAATGGTGGGTGAGCAGATCATTACAGCTTAGCGGGGTCCTGAGCAAACGGGGATGACCAAGTACCAAATGTTTGCATTGCCGTTTCAGTCACCGGATCTATACGCATGCTCAGGGGATCAAAATACCTGCACGCATCAAAAAGAGGTGTCACAAGGTGACATAAATTCCATCTCTCCATACAATTAGTTCTTCTCACTAACTGGCGGAACTACAAAAAGAGTTCGGGTTTTCCCTGTTTTTAGAACAAATCCGAGGTAATTTGAAAATTATTTTTAAGTCCAGCATTTCAGAAAGGTCCCCTTACTTTCTTGAACGACGAAATCCGCCGCTGGTCTCTAATCGTTTTGGCTAAGATAGCGTTGGGGGGGTGGGGGGCAGAGGAGGGGGCAAGGTATTCTTGCTTGGGGGGCGTAATCATAAAATAGGGCGGATTACGCTTATCAAATAGGGTACTCACGAAGGAAAGGTGATATAAGAGCCGCCCAGGTATGGCTTGGGGTACCGTTGAAATAATGATGGTCAACGCTAAGCAGAACGATCGTGATATTGAATACACTGGGGATACTTTTTCGTTGATCACAGTATCCCTTAACCATCAGCCACGCCTAAATCGGTCGTCCATAATTAAGGGCTTAACCTATTTTTTCCATAACTATTGCTGCCTTTGCATGCGCATGACAGTTCTTCTCCTTCTTTTCACCGGAGCTTCATACCTTCCTTTGATGACTGGGTTTTACAGGTTGGCCGGAGGCGACTTTTCAAATTTGCATCTTTTGTCGAAAACCTGGGGGGAAAAAAAAGAACAAGATGCAAACAAGTGCAGCGGACAAACGTAACAAACCCACAGAATCTGACAAGCCAATGAGGGAAAAACGTATTGAGATATTGAAAAGTAAGAAAGAGGATCTAGTAAGAGACATGGAGGCAAGTCAAGTTTTACTTGGAATGGCTAAATTCAAAGTGTTCACATACAGAGATGAAGAGACTATAAAGTCCAAACAAACTAGACATGAACAATGTGAAGAGCTGTTGGACATTTTGCCAGGTCGAGGAGACAATGCTTACACGTGCTTCATCCTAGCGCTCGCCAAGGTTCAACCATTCTTGGCGCAACTTTTAATAAGAGCAGGTAAGTGATTGCTTAGTTTTGAAGGCGGCTTTTTATTTCTTCGTTCAATTGAATGACTGGCTGACCGACGGATGGACGGACAGACGGCTTGATTAATTGATTTGGGGGAACGAGGCACGGGGCGCATGCCGCGTATTTTTGGATATCAGTGAGCAGAGCTAGAACTGAGGACTCCTTTTCGTACTCTCCCCAGTATTACTCTTCGGCTCCCTAAAACCAAAACGCGGTGAAACATCGCGGGCTCGCCCCAAAATAGAGATAACACATATCTCTCTACAACCTCTTATTTCATCGCCTCGGATAGGACGCAGTTCTGTTGTATTTAGAGTTAAGATCTATTGTCTCTGTTTTATGTTCATTTGAATCCTGTGTTTTCTGTGTGATTCAATCCGGAGAGCCGTTGTAATAGCTTCAAACTGACTTTAATCAGATGATATGTGAACTCTGTCAAAGCTGAATATGATACTCAAGATGGCTTGCTTAGTGATAAAAATAATTCTCCCCGATTCTTGTGGGCAAAGCCCTCTGTCTGAGAGCGAAGTAAGGTAGGCGCCGATATTTATTTATTTAACTCCAAGCGTGCCTTTCTTCAAAGCCGCGAAATTTTTCGGGCCTATTTCAGGTGCCATAATCTCAAAAAGGAAGACGGAGGGGTCCCCCGTGGGAAATGATATCAGTGGGGACAGTTAAGCGTGGCGTGAATAGTCTACAAAGAAGATACGAGATTTCTTGTTTGTCATGAGAAAGCAGGGTGTGGTTCACCAAGGTGATCCAAGGCCGGTGCTCCGTCGTAACGTTGTATCTTAAGTTAGTCCTGACAAATCAAACTAACGTCTGAAAGAGTCAACTATAGTATTATTCATTTAGGTAGACTCCTAAACTATTTTCGTTCTAACACAGAAAACGAGGAGTTAGACGAACTGGACCATGAACTGGCCAATGAACGACAGAATAGCGCAGGACTAACAAAAAGAGTTAAACGTCTGGAAAAAGAACAGAAGAAATTAAAGAAGGCATACGATGATCTTTATGACATGCTTGTACTTGAAAGAGAAAATAACGGAATCAACCGCAACAACGCTCCCGAGGAAGCACGGGAACGGGAATGTCCTCACTGCCAAGATTTCAAGACGAGAACGGGCAAGAAGTTGAAGGCTAAAGATAATCAAATACAAGCCAGACAGAAGCGGATAACTCAGTTGAGGGAGGAGAAGAAGAAACTCTCTGAACAGCTCAACGAATGCACTGAGGAATTAAGGCAGGTTAAGAAAGAATGTGATCAGCTTAAGAAAGAAAAAGATGTCTCGGAATCTGCTGAAATAGCACAAATAGGTGCGAAAGTGAAAGATTTGCAAAGCAGGAATAAACACCTGGAAGACGAAGTCAGTAAAGGCGTACACTTTGTAAACTGTAAGTAAAAAATGGATCGAGGATTTTTCCGGCTGTTATAGTTCACCACCAAATTTTCTGCGTTTTTTAATGGTTTCGATTTACGAAACTGTGCAAGTAATGCGGGCTTTATGCACATACATAGCCCACACTTTTCCACGGAGAAATATTGTCGGAAAATGGTGTCCGTTGGCAAACCATGACTCGGAGCGTCCATGTTGCTCCTGACTCCCCTAAGTTAGGGTTTTGTTTGTTTGTTTTTTCGTCCACCATCACGTGACTATCATATTTTGTGAGGCCATCCGCTCGATAGTTATTGTGATAGTAAGCAATTGGACATCTATCAGGAACATTGAGTATTCATATGAAATTTTGATAGAAAACCACGACGTCCAAGGCAATTTACAGACCACGGTAAGGTCCGCCCAGTCCGTGTCCAATTCTTCGTTTGAGTACGATTATTACAAGTTATCGAGAGCAAAATCGCTCCTAATGGGGGTGTGTTTTAGACTGCAAAACAGTCGGTTCTTATTTTCGTTTCTTCAAGGCGCAAATTCTCGCGCGCAGAAGCGGGCGGGAGCCACAGACACTCTTCGTTTTCACCCTCGCTCCAGACCTTTCACTTGACGAGACGCATTCGACCGACGCAAAAACACGGTGTGGTTAGTTGTGCGTTGTCGACATTCGGGAATAAAGTTATCACTCCAACTGTACCAACTGTATGACCCCCACCTCTTTAGTGGTGAAAAGCTGATTAAATTAAATTTAAAAAACTGTAACTGCACATTGTGCTGATATCTACAAAATGATTGTTATTCAGGTGTTTTATTGCCCCCTTGTGGAATGGATTTTCGAAGTTCTGGTGCCATTAGTGCATTGAGCAGAAATTCGTCAGCAAAAGTCATTGCCACTCGATCGTCTGACGGAGATGGAAAAGCAAGTGACATATTGTGCCATCGAAATAACACAACCTGTAGCACGGAAGAAAAGGAAAACTCGTGGATGCGCATTGATTTGGGGGAGAAATATCTGTTGTTTATCACCCATTGCGCTTTCAAATACAGGCGAAATGACCCTCGCCTTCGTAAATGGCAACTTCAAGGATCAACTGATTGTCGTCAATGGACAGTGCTCAAAACGGAGAGGAAACAGTTGGACAATCCAAGTTTCACAACCACGTGGTCAGTTGAAGGCAAGGGGGCAGCCTTTCGCTACTTTCAGATTATGCAAACAGGCACCAATGAGTCAGGAAAATACGGCATTTTCCTCTCTGGTCTTGAACTGTATGGAGTGCTTCACGAGGTTAGGCGTGGAAGGAATGCTTCATCGAAAATTTCGTAAGGATAAAGAATCCAAACCGGTCAACCTACTACCCGCAAGACAGGCGGATTGGGAATCATAGTAACAGTAACAACAACAATAACAGTGACAGTGACAAATACCATAAGGATCACGTTGACGACAACCACAACGATGGTGACAACGACAACGATAAGGATAATGGTAGGATTTTAAGATCTCTAGAGCGCAAATTAGCATGTAGATAACAGCAATCAATTGCGCCTTACAAAGAGAGCAGAAATCAAATCAAATGCAATCAAATCAATGACAAAGGAAAACTGAGAACTCTTCCCGGAGCAGAGTAGAAAATCAACAAATTCAACTCACGTTTGATAGACTACGAGCAGTCCCTCTTTCGCCGCTTTAGTCCTTGGAAATTAAAACAGGCAGGCGGAAAAATGGCCGTGCGAAATCTGGGCGCAAGGAAGAGCGCGCGCTCCTCCTCGCGCCGAGATTTCGCACGGCCATTTTTCCGCCCGTCTGCTTTTATTTTCGCATCGCGATCGAAGGACTAAAGTGGCGAAAGAGGGACTGCTGTAGTCAACACGCATGACGCCGAGTCCGCGAATCGATCTCGCGGGAAACATTGGTAGAAGGCGAATTCTCTCAACACTGTGCCAACCCTGCTTTTGCTTCACTTTCATTTTTTAAGTCCGGGGTTTTTCTTGAGAGTAAAGGGCCTCTCTCACGCCTGAATTTTAGGCAATTTTTCATGACTTGCAAGATGCCGATAGACTGTAGCTGCAGAACAACGTAAAAGAAAGACAATAAAGTCCAAGAGCTGCATGGATGGGCCAAAAATGACACTTTTGAAACGAATAGGTAATCTTCAAAAAAAGTCCGCCCAATGTTTCTGTCCAGAATCATCTTGTTTATCATGGCTCGATAAGTTTGTATTTGTAGAGGAATCCCTATTACCCTTTTTGAGTTTTACACAACTAGCTATGCAATCAGCACTTTGCACTGCACTAGCATGTAATCAACACTTAGCACTTACACGTTAATCGCACCTAGCACATAGTCAGGCGCCTGTGCACCCTGGTTGTATTTCGGTTGTAACAAGTATATTAAAATTCAGTTTTGGACATGTAACAGAGTTGTTAACTGACTCATATTTTGCTGAAGAGTTCCCTGGATCACCCTCAAAATATCGCGCCATACGGCCCCTTTGAACTGGTGTAAAACGTAGGCTGCGTTTGGAATTAGAATTAAACTGGCGCCAGTAAAAAAAAAATGACCATTTACTTTGTGGAAAGAACACATCAATACAGTAGTATTTGCAATATATATAACTGTCAAATTTCTTTCACGGTCATTGCCTCACATTTGCATGTTGTCGATCAATAGGAGAGCTTGTGCTATCGCCGAAAGCCTAGTTTCTAGTGCTCCTTTCTTGACGCGGTGTTAAGCCTGGTTCTCATGCGTCGCCGACCTACCTGCGACATTGCAACCGGTAGTGCCTGGGACCAATTGACCAATGACGAAGTAGAATTGTAAAATTTCAATCAAACTTCAACTTAAGGTAAGTCTCGTTTAATTTTACAATTTGTGCGAACGACCAGAAAATGCGGTTACGAATTACGACGATGAATTTCACTAAATCGCAGATCATTGGCAACTTCTGTGGCAATATAATATCCAATACCTCAAACTCTGACACAGAACAGCGCGTTATTCAACTGCAAGGCCGCTGGAATCACGATGTTAATATACTTTACATGTCAGTCACGAATTAACTCTTACAACGGAAATCACTGGTGGCGTTACTAAGTCATAGACAAAGGTTAATCAAGGTCTTTAATCACATTAATCAAATTAACAGGCCGCCACGCCCTTTTTGGAATCGAAGCCGTGAGAAGTGTTTCGTTGGCAACGAAACACTTCTCACGGCTTCGATTCCAAAAAAATTACTAAATTTTCCCTCACGCGCAAACAATCCTGCCATCTTCACAGGCTACTAATTAATTGAATCAAAGCCTTATTGGCCCCTTGCCATGTTTGAGATATGGTAGTAATACCATTAAGAATAAGTCAACATCTCAGTGCGTGGACGCAATTATCGACAACAAGCTATCATAGAGATATCATGCGAAGAATGTTCTTAAATTATTCAGCGAGAAAGTGAGTCGCTGTACTAAAATGAATAAAATAGTTTTGCCAAAGTCAACCTTGGAAGCCATTTATTTTAAAACCAAGTTATTCCAAGTGTTCTGTATGGAATTGTAGTCTGGGGCTCTTGTTCCTCTGCCCTAATTGAGGCTGTTTGCGAATTCATTTCAGCCTCTTTTTCAAAGTGAGTCTAAGTGCGAAGTCTTTCTTATGAAAACGAGTTTTTAATCATATGCAAAGTGAAATTAATTATTATCACACAACTTTTGCGCTTTGACTCGCTTTGAAAAAGAGGCTAACGTGAATTCAGAAATGGCCTATTTAACGTGGCTTGGAGAAGAGTGTATAAGTTGCCTAGTAACGAGTTTATAATATTAAGACAACGGAACCCATGCTTGTTCTCCTTTTATGTAGAGTGACTTCTAACAATAACAATGACAATAACATTTTATTAATGGCACAATTATAGCAATACGTATCTACTCGCAAGTAGCTATAGCTCGTCGAGGCGGGTAGGTAGGACAACTAATTCTAACTAATTAATATCTTATGAAGTGTGTCATAGTTTTAATGTTGAGCCACTCAGTGACTTAAGTACAAGGGTAAAAGGGGCTTCTACTCTAAGAAGGTCACCGAAAATCATGGTTTCCAGATCAAGAACTCGGAAATAGGTCAAGAGCCCATAACCCGGAGCGTACAACTTCAGAATATTTGTGTGACGGCGTTTTCACAGACCGAGCTATTTTTAGATTGTTTTTCCCGCAAATTCAGTCTCCCACAGGAGCCTTGGTCTCCCACAGGAGGCTTGCTAGCCAATCATAAGCCTTGCATAATTAATTGTTTGGACGCGTACTGACTGGAACAGAACTTTTCGCGAAATTGAAAAAACATGTCTGAAAATAGCTCGGTCTGTAAAAATGCTGTGACTTAGCCCCAACATAGCCCCAGTATGGGAGTTGTACGCTCCGGGTTATGGGCTCCTGAGTAGCTAGAGCTGGCAGAATTAACCTGCAATTTCCTTCCGGACTCTATTAAAGACTCTGTTAACTTATCGATGTTTAACAACAAACTCAGGAAAATTAAAAATGTCTTAAACTCAATTGATTATTCTGACGGTTGCTGCATATCGTCTTACAGTGTTTTCGTCCCAAGAACACGAACACGTTTTGACAATACAAGCTTAAAGATTTATCTTCCTGTCACCCAAAACTCCACGCTCGAGCACGCGGTATTTTGTCCTATTTGCCTATCCCATAATAATCACTTCAATAAACGAGTTCCATTTCCGGTACACTACACGTGATTATATTTATTTTAGCCGAAGTATTTATATATTTATCAATTGTATCTGTAGTTATTTTTCTCCTGTAATGTTACAGCCTACTTATGTAATTTACTTTAGTATAATTTTCAGCGGTGAATATAAGAATTCGGCGTTATATTCACCGCGCTACCCTAGTGAATATAACATTTTGGAGGCGCGGCTGCTAAGCTAAGCAAGAACTTTTCGTGCCTTTTTATCATGTTTTAGCACGTCCTTTTGCACTTTCTTACATTCACCGCTGAAAATTATACTAAAACAATTATTCGCCTCAGGCTCAGTGAATATTGGGGAATATTTACCTCAACTACGTCTCGGTAAATATTCACCAATATTCACTTCGCCTTCGGCGAATAATTGTTAAATATGATGTACATATTGGTGGTCATTTTTGTCAGTTGTAACAATACCTCAATCTTCTTCAATACGCGTAGACTGTAATCCTTAATAGGTTGGTCCACATCCCCTGTTACTCCATAACCTGCGTTACAAAATTAAGTATGATGATGATGATGATGATGATGATGATGATTCCGGAAAGTAGACAAATCGAGTTCTACTTTTGGAGCAACTTGTCTCGCAACAATTTTACCCGTTGCAAGGTATGTTACACTGAGCATTGATGTCTCGTGCAACTTGCTATGTCACTGCGGTAAACGTTGAAAGACAAGTTACGCGAAACATTGCACAGTTTAACAGTTATTAGTCTCAGAGGGACCCAAGCAAACTAAGGCCTTTCAACTGTACTTCTTTTAAACCGACAGACAGGCTGCTCTCTTGGGTGAATAGCTTTTTGTTTATTTGTTTGTTTTGTTTTTGTGTGTGTGTGTTTTGTTTTTCCTTCCCTTATTCCCACGCATAAAATCCAAGAAACGACAGATTTGCTAAGTGAGTGGACCCACAAGGAGCCCAGATAATTTTATAGTAAATGTACGAGTTTTACCGAAAGTTTCGTCCAATAGCGACCTCTTGCCAAATGTGTGTGTGGATCAATGCTAAATAAACGTTAAATTACCTCGTCTGTCGTGTTTTGGTATTCTTTTGCGTCAGAAACAGTGTTTTGGAAGATTTTGAAATCGCCCATGACTGTCACTCCTCATTATAGAGTGACAGTCATCGGCGATTTCAAAAATCTCATACATTCAAGCGTTTCACACAGATTGTCTGGTTTACCTGTGGTGGACCATCCTTGAAAAGAGGAACTGGGGAGACTGGAAATTAGCGACCAGCGGCGTATCACTTTTGCGCAGGCGAAGAACTCGGCTCTTTCGATTTACCATAGCAACCACTTAGCAACAGAGGAGCAAGAAAACAGTCCTAGCGGATCAGACTGACCGTATCGTAAAGAAGCCGTCGTTTCTTGTTGTCGCAGAGTTGAAATGAGTTCGAGGTTGGTCAAACAAGGTGGGTTTTGAAACATTTTTATGATTATACTTGCTTCTACGCCTAACATTCTCCCCTAATTTCGTTGCTTTTGCGTTCCTCAGTGTTCGAGAAATATCAAAAAGAGAGGTCTGCCTTCGTGCAGAAAGTCGCCGAACTCGCAAGTCACTCGGAGAATATCGAAACCTTGCAGAATGTTGGTACGATATTTTAGATCATTCTTCTTAGACTGATAACTAAAGAAGGGATAGAAATATATTTCTTTGAAAGCTTTCATTAAGGATTAATTCCATTCCAATGAAAAACTCAAAAAGTTATATTGTAGACATTTGCGCACTGAAATGGATTTACATGTTTATTTATTACAATTTTTATTACAATTTAATGGCAACTTACAAAATACAAAAACAAAACAAAACAAAAAAATTAGAAAAATGCCATACGGATAGTCTGTAAAAGAGTCAAAGACCCCATACTCAGACAGACCACCCAGCTATTAAAAAGTACAAATATCCGAATATCTATATAATATCCAAAATAAATATCTATTTAATATCCAAATATTAAACATAAAAAATATGCCAGGATAAAATAGATCTACTAAAATATACCATGTCAATTATCAAATAATCAACTTATACAGTTGGTGTTTGCTAAGAAATTTATCACACCACTCTCAAAACTTGAGATGCTAGAAGCTGATCTTTTTCTCGTCTTTTTCTCTTAGGGGATACCTAGCAGTATCAGAGTAAAATTGAACGTATCTAGACATGTCTATATTAATGTATCCATTCAAAGCTTTACAAAAAAAGAGTACATCAAAAAGAAATCGCCTATATTCTAGAGACAGTAGATTAAGCTTAGAGATACGAACTTCATAGTCATCTTCAGTTTTTAAAATAAACTGAAAATAAAATAGACGTGACGTTGCACTCTTTCCAATTTAGTAATATTCCTGGCAGTGAAAGGTGACCAAACAACAGACCCATATTCCAGCTGTGACCTAACCAAAGCGCAATACAGTGTTCTTAGTGTTGAAACATCTCTAAACTCTCTGCAATTCCTCTTTATCAAACCAAGCACTTTGTTCGCCTTGCTGGAAATCTTGTCTATATGAGAGTTCCAAGACAGTTTGTGGTTCGTGAGCAAGCCAAGGTCGGAAAATTCATCGGTAACTTCAAGGGTGGTACCCCCCAATTGCAGAGGAGCAATACTAGGGGAGCGATTTTTTGTAATCTGCATTAACTTACATTTCTTTGTATTGAAGCTCACAAGATTTAGCCGACTCCAGGAAACCAAGTTAAAGGGTTACATGTACATGTAACCCTTTCACTTTCAATAGCATTTTATAGATTTTAGTCTGGCTAATGCCAGACGAATTTACTCTTGAATGGTGGACCTCTAGGTGGTTCAACTAAAGAGGGCAGGGACACAGGTACCTTAGAAGACGTGTACAGTGTAAACAGGACTGCACGGAAGCAGAGACTTCCACGTGGAGTCTTGGCAAAACTAAACAGTTTGACTTTTGCAATGTCTAATGTTTGCAGGTGCGTTGGCTCTGTTGAGACCTTTGCTACTTGATGTAGCACCTGACATTCAGCAGACAGCTGCTTTGGCTCTTGGCAGGTTGGCCAACTATAATGAGGACCTAGCGGACGCTGTTGTCAAGGGAGACATTCTTCCTCAGCTAGTCTACTCACTGGCTGAACAAAATGTAACGTAGAATGTCACATTTTCCAGAAATATACGTGGTGGTTTGAATTTATTCTTAAGTTTGAAATTTTTTAAAGCGGTCTTCATGTATTCTTATGTTCCAAGTGTTGTACAGACTTCCAGATTATGGTAATAAATCGAAGACAATGGAAAATCAAAGTAATAACCTGGTTAAAGAATTTTGAACCTAGAGAAAATTTAAACCACAACATATACATGTACATTAAACATGCTCGGTGTGTAGCAGACATGTTAGAAATAAAAGAGGAATTGAAAAGTTTACACTGGCTAAAATTATCATCTCGGACGTTTCGGCTACAACTGCTGCCTTCTTCAGCAAAGGTAAAAATGCAAATGTTTAACGGCGTCCTGTACAGTAATATTAAATATCTCGAAAAAATTTCGTAAGGTAACAAGTCGCTAGTCCCTAGAGCATTATTGATGTTGCTAGAAGTTGTTAATGTTTTTGTATTCGCTTGGCAGTGCTATGTGTTCGTTTATAGAGTTTTTATCTTCCACGGAATACCATGCTTAAAGAATTAGTCTTTGTCGCCGCGTCGGTGACCTGTCAACAATTTCCACAAATTTAAACCACAATCTTTCACGGGTATTTTTTGCGCGCGTGATGTCTGACCAACGTAAACACAATCACAATCTTTACATTTGATCTTATACACAATTCCTCTGGAATCTTCTTTTTGGATTTTGTCTTTTGGTTTTTTGAGTATGTTGGAGATGGTATAAATAGGTTTGTGGGCGACCTTAATGCTGAAACTGCAAGGAACTTTTGCGACTTTCTCTGAAAAATAATTATCTCAATAATGCTCTAGGGACTAGCGACTTGTTACCTTACGACATTTTTTCGAGATATTTAATATTACTGTACAGGACGCCGTTAAACGTTTGCATTTTTATCTTTGCTGAAGAAGGCAACAGTTGTAGCCGAAACGTCCAAGACAATAATGGTATACATCGCGGCAGGCCCAAGGGCATGGATTAAGTGGCCAGCCATCCCCTTTTTGGGATTGTTTAAGCTTAAATGTTTGGAAAGGGAACAAATTTAGGTCCCACAGTTGCGATTCTGTCTGTGATTGTTGAATGAATTTAAAATAAATAAATAATAGTTTCATTATATTAGTCAAACTGGGTTGTCTTGAGAACCTACAGTACAGTGTGTGAAATCAGTATTTAACTGATATTTCATCATTCTCTCACCTCAGGTCCCCCCCCCCCCTCCTCAGCCCCCGTCAAAAAGCATTAATCCACCACTGTACATTAAAACGGGAGACATACAGTCAGTACACATTACATATACAAGACAGAATGTACGACCTCTTTTAGTCCTTTAAAGTAACGCTGGACAAGACCCCAGCCCATGATTTAACTTAAAGGTCATCAGCTGATTTTGTAAGGAACTTTCCTGCCTCAATTGGCAAGGGCAAGTGAAATCTTTTTCAAGCTCAGTCTGCAGTCAATTAACACTCCAAATACTTGCATGCTCTCCATCTGTGAAATGATTGTTAGTTTTGTAGGATTGTGGAATAAAATAGTAAAGGCAAGGTCAAGTTGATTGGAGATCATGGAAGTTCTTTTTCTGGACCAAGATCGACTTTTTGTTTTGAGCATAGAAATCGGTTTTGTTTTTCCCTTATTTAGCAGGGCAAAAGTTGTGTGAGGCATACAAATTTAGGAGATCCTCACTCAAGGGGCAACATAGAATTCTTTTTTTTTTCCTCCAAATCACCTTCCTTTGTTGGGTTAGAGTACATGTACTTCCATTTCATACAACTTTATATAGCTGGAGGACATCACCCAAGAGTCCCTACTAAATTTGATTGTATAAAACACTAACATACAACATGCAGCTGTTAATTTCTATTTTCCTCTTTTCAGCGCTTTTACAAGAAAGCGGCTGCCTTTGTTCTTCGAGCTGTAGCAAAACATTCCCCTCAGTTAGCACAGGTAGGTGGAGTTTTTTCCTCTCACCATTTTTGAGAATGACATGTGAACTAGTACTTTTTGTTAATTGGGCAGAGTTTGGTTTGACATGACATGACATCAAAAGACCAACCCAAAAGTCACTAAGTATGCAATTTTACAGTAGCTCCAAGCTCACGAAAGTTGGATGAGTAATTTAATTTTTTCTGGAGCCGTGCTAATCTGTGAAGTTACAAGTTAGCTGTGTCATTTAAAAGTAGGCACCAAGGAAGAAACAGCATTGCAACAATATTGCAGGGTCAAAGCAACTAGAGTTGAAACAATATCAAATAATACTGAATAGGGTTCAGTGTTATTTAAAGTCTCTGTACGGCCAATAATGTTTGAGTGTTAAAATCAAAACTTGTGGTGCCATTGTTGCTGTTAAATTGTCAATTAATTTTGTTTGTATTATCTTTGAATTCTTTCAAGGCTGTGGTGGATTGTGGTGCACTGGATGCTCTTGTGATCTGTTTGGAAGAATTTGATCCTGGAGTGAAAGAAGCTGCAGCCTGGGCTCTAGGTTATATTGCAAGACACAATGCAGGTTAGAGTCAATTTTTCCTCACACTGGGTTGACCCTTTGCTGCCCAAGGGGTCTCCCATTGAAGAGAAAAATCATCTGGTGTTAGCCAGAGTAAAATCTATTAAAATAAAGTCACTGTTTTTTTGTTTGTTTGTTTTTTGTTTTTGTTTTTGTTTTTTTGTTTTTTTAAGGATAGTGATACGAGATAGAAACAACTGCGAGCAAGTGACTCATTCTGTCATTCCTGCGTGGCTGATGACGCCCATTACATCATTAAATCACATCACGTTATCGTACATGTTATGCTCACATGCACCCTTGCGAAGAAGAAAACTGGTTTGCAAAGTAGTTTTTCCAGTTTTATTTTAATTTATTCGTCCCTGAATCAGGACAGAATGGATCACTTGCTCGCAGTGGTTTCTCTCTTGTTTCGCTGACAAAGCGGATAAGAGAAAAGAATCCACTGCTCGCAGTGTAGAAAGGAAGGGGTTAAATGTGGACATAGTTTTTGAACAGACGCATACACCTGTAGGTTTATTATTAAACCCTTCAGCCCCAAGGCGTGCCCCAGTGACAGAGTAAAATCTCTAAAGTGGGTCTCGGGAGTGAAAGGGTTAATGGAGACATAGTTTTTGATCAGACGGAGAGGTGGTTTAACCCCTTCAGCCCCAAGGGGTGCCCCGGTGACGAGTAAAATCGTCTGGCGTTAGACAGAGTAAAATCTCTAAAGTGGGTCTCCCGAGTGAAAGGGTTAATGGAGACATAGTTTTTGATCAGACGGAGAGGTGGTTTAACCCCTTCAGCCCCCCCAGGGGGTGCCCCGGTGACGAGTAAAATCGTCTGGTGTTAGACAGAGTAAAATCTCTAAAGTGGGTCTCCAGAGTGAAAGGGTTAATGGAGACATAGTTTTTGATCAGACGGAGAGGTGGTTTAACCCCTTCAGCCCCAGGGGGTGCCCCAGTGACGAGTAAAATCGTCTGGCGTTAGACAGAGTAAAATCTCTAAAGTGGGTCTCGGGAGTGAAAGGGTTAAGATCCTAGGAAGGTCCTATCACTAGGAAGATCCTAGTGCCAGGGCCAGGTAAACTGAATACTGAAAAATAATATATGGCAATAGGACGATCTGCCTCCTAGCATCTTCCTAGTGCTAGTAGGATCTTCCTCCCTCCATGTAAACAGCCCCTTAATCACAATTACTACTTGAGTTCAACGTCAAAAAAAATGTGAAAAAAGAACTTACGCGAAGAGCTTATTGGGGCAACTTGAACAGAGGCATAATTTTATTTGACTTCACTCTGTACCAGTTGCTACTGTCCAATGGGGAAAACAAATATGATTGAAGGGCTCAGAGGAAAGACGTCCTAACTGACATTTTTAGTGCATTTGGTCATTTTGCAAAATTGCGTCCAGATTTCGCACAATACACGGAAGTTAAGTGACGGAATTGCCTATCCTAAGTGATGTGAACAAAATAACGAAGGGAAGGAGGTTGGGGGGGGGTGGGAGCACAAGAGCAAGGAAATATGAAAATACAAGTAAAAAAATTTTGTTTTGCTTCTTTTTATCAGATTACCCTAATTTTGGGCATATGGCATGAGGATCGTCACCCCGTAATTTTAGTGCAATTGGTTAGGTGGACATAGGCCATGATTTTGAGGCCCCTTCAATTGCTCCTCACAGTATTTTCACATTTGTTGCTGAGTTAAAAAATGAAAATATTGCAAATAGTATACTACTGTCTGAGAGTTTTTTCTCTATCAGGTATAAGTTGGCTGCACATGTGGTCTAAGCTCAGTTATTTGTATCCTCTTTTTGAAAACAAAGCATTTCAATATTCCAATTTTCAGTTTTACATGTACACTAGCTGTAACAGGCAGTTGTTGTAATTGTGACTCAGAGGTGGCGCGGCATTTTGAAGTTGGGGAGGGGGGGTCATCGCACCCCACCAAGCATTTATATCCTTACTCC
>BLFK01000713.1:52681-59024 GCA_014634185.1 Astreopora myriophthalma
GTGCGCCCTTCGCTATGACACCATCCAAAGTCACTGCAAAGTCATCGTTCACTTTGATGAGCCTATACTCTTTTGCGGTTTCTCTTTAAATTCCCCTAAACCCAAATATATATGTATATATTTTTTTTTTCCGAGGCTTTCAAAAAGTTCTCTTTCTGATCACACTGTTCCGAGTTTTCAGGAGAATGGGTCCCATTTATGTCCGTGACGTCGGCGGGGGAAGAGCTCCAACCAAAGTTAGCAACTTACCAAGAATCCACTCATGTCTTCCGTAAATCTTTCTTCCAACACTTGCCCGATGTTTTGGCTTTCCTTCTGCTCCTTTTCATATTTGATGGATTTACTCAATTCGTTTTTTAATGTTGACCAAATGATGCGTTTCTTTTTTAAATAAATAGAAAAAAAAAGCGGTTTACGGGCACGTTAAGGCTTCCTCGTAGCCTGCGTATGAGGTGCTGGAGTACTAGCGGGAGGCGTGGGGTTCTTGGGAACGCGGGAGATAAAAAAGGCGTGTGCAAGAACCTCACGCTTCCTACGCTTGAGCGCCCGCTACGCGGGCTAGCTTCCTCGCTACTTTCAATATTGTCATTATTTTTGCTTTATTCCTTGTAATGAGTGTAGTAAGTAAAATTAAAGTGTCTATCACCTCAAAATACTTTTCCGTTACAATAATTCTCTGCACTTTTCCCAAACATATTTTGTTGCTCTACAACCTTTTTACTGAAGACTCACATTTTTTACCTGTTTCCAAAGGTGGAAAATCCGGACATGGTTTGATCCGCGACCGAGCAAGGAAGGGGAATGGGTTCAATACCGGGTTGACGTCACAAAACTACTTTGCATGGCTGTTTTCAATGAACAATCCCAATGCAAAGTACTTTGTGACGTCAACCCGGTATTGAACCCATTCCCCTTACTTGCTCGGTCGTAAATCAAATTACAGCTGGTTTTTCCAACTTTTGAGAGCGTGTAAATCAGCGGATCTGTAGGAAAAGGTTTTTAAAGCAAAAAATATGTTTGTGACAATTGCAGAGAATTATTGTAACGGAAAAGTATTTTAAGGTGATAGGCACTTTAAACAAACTGACAAACCGTCGGCCTTATAGTCCGTCTTGGGAGACGCACTTCCCGAGATAGTTCGTCAAGGTGCAAATTCCTCTTGTGCCGTTCTTTACTACCCGGACTAAACAGGCACACTACAAATCGGTTATTTTCCCAAGTTCGCCGCAGACAGATTATGCGTCTCCAGTATAAAAATGGCCATGGTGCCCCTCGACCTCAGAGTCGTCGGTTTTGGTGTGTAATCATGAAAAAGGAGTTTACGCAAGGACGACATCGACGGCAATGAGAACGGCACAAAAGGCGAAGGTTTAACGAGCAAACGCTCTACACAAACTGAAGGGTATTAAGCATCTCTTTAAACTGTGTTATGTGGCGTTTACACCTCACTAATGAATCCTGTTTGCCTGGGGGTCGTTATAGGGAGCCATTGAATTAGCTGCAATTTTATCAGAAAATGAAGAGGATCACATAAAGGTATGTATATTTGCAAGGTCTTTTCTTCACTTATTTAGTTTGGAATAATTTAATGGGAGCGCGTCATTTTATGGGTTCTCTATTCCAAAGGACTTGAAGGATCATTAGTTGTGTATTACTCTTTTACTCTGAAAGTATTTGCTGTGCTATCGATATAAATCAGCACATAACGCAGCGATACGCGGGCTAAGAAGTTACATTTATGTACTAGAAAGAGCTCTGCAGAGCCGAGTTGTTCGAAGCCTGATTAGCTCTAATCCTGGGTTAGGTGAGCTCAAAATCTATAAACTGTCATGATGTTTAACCCTGACTAGCGCTAATCATGCTTAGAACTACTCAGCACTGGGGGGCCGTTTCTCAAAAGACCCGAAAAGCCAATTGAAAAACTCGGATGTGATCGGCTTACTCAGAAAAGCTGGTCTCTTAACATGTTTTCAAGTTAGGAAGGGAACAAAAGAATGGTATAAGGCTTCAGGCTTAGAAGCGTTTTCGTTTAGAAGATACAGACGGAAAAGGCCCCCAAAAGTCTCGGGGCCTTTTGAGACCGAGACTTTTCAGGCCTTTTTTGTGTGCTACAATTGCTCCTCTAACCTACAAACGAATACGTTTCTGAGCATGAAACCTTGCCATTCTTTTGTTCCCTTCCTAACTTGAAAACCTGTGAAAGGGACCAGTCTTTTATATTACAAAGGTGGATCATAGTTTCACTGAAAATGCTTTTCGCGGCTTTTGAGGAAATGGCCTCTGAACAATAGACCATTTCGCTAATAGCGAAATTCTAATCAAAGAGAAAACAACTAAAACAATCGCGTAATTGAAATGATTATGAAGCGCGGGTTAGAAATGAACTGAAGAAATGACCTTCGCACTTTCTGGACAATTTAAGCAATCGTCTCTTATGTGCACTTGAAAAATTCAAGTGACTTCAATCGCGTAATTGCTGTCGATACTCAATTGAAAACTGCCCTAATTAGCATGTTTTAACCTGTAATAGGCTGCCCTCGCGTGGGCCTTGGGTCAGATTGGAAGACATACTCCTGAGCATGCCAAGCAAGTGGCTGTGACTCAAGCCTTGAAATATCTGTTGCAATGCTATCTGAACACTGATAGTTCTGAAGACTTGCAGGCCAAGGTAAACGTCATTATACCAAAGACGTTAACTGTAGAAAACTTAGTTGAGAGAAAGCATGCAATTAGCCTGCGAGGCAAGCGTTCCTGCATGAACGACGTTTTCCGCATTCTGGCCGCGCGAAAATTCTGGCATTTTTCCCGCTTCCCCCAGTTCTCGCGCTGCCAGAATGTGGAAGACTTCGTTCGCACGGGAACACTTGCTGCGTAGGCTAGAAAGCAATGGGTTATGACGTCCGATGGACGGCTTTGTTACTATGTCTTTTTTCGGAGTTTCTGGTCTTGGCCGTACACAAACAACCATTGATTTTAAAATGAGCTGGTGCAGGAGCAGCCGTCCAATCAGTAGAAACCTTCCTGCTCACATATCCACCTTGGCTGAGTTGATTGAAGCACGGTTAGTGCTAACCCGGGATTATATACCATGACAACCTATGGGTTTTAATCGAACTTAAACCCAGGGCTAGCGATAAGCCTGCTTCGAACAACTCGGCCTGCTTTTTTTGTGAAGTTAATAAAAACCAAACAGTGTGCTCGATTGCGGGCACTTTCCAACAAATATTGCGCTATCTTAAAAAAGGAAAGGGTCCCTTTAGTAACTATATTCATGAAAAGCAGCAACTCGCAGAAAGTCTAAACAACAATTGCGACACTCTGACGTAAAAGTATTAACGTTGAAAACTTCGAAATCATTTTCCCGCTAAGAGCTAGCGACAACTGAACTCATTGCTCCCGGTTTTTCACGTGCACGAACGTAGTTGTCTTTGCCGTTACCCCGTTTTTCTCCGCTGGATTTGAACAGCGGCTGGTGATCGAGTGTTCATGAACTTACCCCTCCCTTCCCCTCGAACAAATCAAGACTATTTGGCAGGCATTTTTTTAAGCCGACCTTATTAAATCGTTGAGTGCAGAGTAGCAAAGCATGTCACCGAATCGCTGGATTCAATGACTGATGGTAGACTATTGTTTCGTAAGCTTGATATCTTCATCAATCAACCGTTTATTTTTACTTTATTTTAGTCCAAGAAAGCCCTCACTAACATTCTTCAGAAATGCGTTCACCTACCCGCGCTAGAACCACTGTTGATTGACGCACCTCCTAACATTTTGAAGCATGTGGTTGGACAGTTCGCCAAGGTTCTTCCGAATGATGCCAAAGCACGCCGGCTATTTGTTACAAGTGGAGGTCTCAAGAAGGTGCAAGAGATCAATGCGGAACCAAACTCTGCTCTTTACGAGCATATAAATGCCATCAACAACTGTTACCCTGAAGAAATTGTGAGGTAAGCCGATAGTCCGGTTACGTTGGATCATTACTTATCAAACTGCTTAGCAAGCGTTTCCAACCAGCAAGAGCGAATAAATTTTTCGGGCCGCGCGGGAATAGGGGGAGCGCAATATATATGGAGGACGAGTGGAGGAGAGGAGAATAAGACCGAGCTGAGACATTTCCCCTGAAAGCTGCCGGATCATATCTAAAAATTGGTATATCGAACATCGGCTATTCTTGGTGGATGGCATTCACGTGATTAGAAGCCATCTTTTGTCAGCGAAACTAAACGAAATGTTTGCATAAAAATAGAGTTCAGTTCCCGGAGGTTTAGTTCGGGACATCAACATGGCCGCCGTGACGTCACTTTGACTTGCCCGCTCGTATATTCCCACATGGCTACATGTATCTGTCGGCTTTGTTTTACTTGCAATCTTTTTATTCTATCGTCGGTGTCTGTCCCTATTGACTCAAGCCTTTCACATTTTTGGGAGAGAATGTATGAAATGTCATATATTCACCTCCTACGGGACATACTACAAACTCGCAATAGACCATTTTACCGATACGGTGGCCATCTTGAATTCTATAAACCTTTCTACGGATGCGGCGACCATCTTGACTTCTATAAACCTTTTTACCGATACGGCGGCCATCTTGGATTCTATTGTTCTGCGAAAGATATTATGGGATGCCCAGGGGGCAAATTCATACATGTTGTGGGTATAAATTTGGTTTTCCTTTGAACATTTTCAAGCCATTTTGATTTTTACATCCTTTGTTTCACACCATAATTAATCTGAGATAAAGGAAATACGAAAATTGATCTGGTTTGAAAATTATTGAACCAAAACCAAATTTATACCCACACTGTGTGCGAATTTGCCCCCTGGGCATCCCATAATATCTTTTTTCAGAACAACAGAATTCAAGATGGCCGCCGTATCGGCAAAAAGGTTTATAAAATTCAAGATGGCCGCCGTATCGGTAAAAAGGTTTACAGAATTCAAGATGGCCGCCGTATCGGTAAAAAGGTATTTAAAATTCAATATGGCCGCCGTATCGGTAAAAAGGTCTATTGCCCGGCTGCAAGTTGGCTTGATAGCTCGGTAGAGCAGTGTGCAGCCCATGCAACCGTATGATCGTGGCTCGAGTCCCGTTCAAGCCTGGATTTTCTTCAGGCTTCATTGAAACTGGTTAAGTTGCTCCCTTCACTGCGATGATCACACTTACGTCATAATGTTTTCTCTTTTACTACACTCAATCGAAAATCGCTCTTTAGAGCTGTTTTCACATGACTGTCGAAAGTAATTTCGCGATTGCGATTGCTACGCTTAGTGATTGGCTTAAAAGTCTCGCACCAGTTTATCAACCAATGAGAAGGAAAACCAAAACCAATCGCAACTTGCACACGCGACTTTTCCCGCGCTTTGAGCAGGTTACGTGGAATTGCTATGAATTTTGATTGGCTCATTGCGCTGTTTGCACCTGCTGTGATTGGTCGGAGTAATTTATTTGGTACTGATTTTACGACACGCAAACGAAAATCGCTCTTCATAGCATGGCCCAGATTGGTTGGAACAGCCGGGTACGTGACTTGTTGTCGTTGTTGTTGTTCCGAAAATATTTTCTCATAGTTTTTTTCGTTTATTTACAGGTACTATTCGCCTGGTTATGCTGAGAAACTTCTTCAAAGAGTGGACCAGTACCATCCCTGAAATACATCGTTCCTCTATTTAGATAAGTAAAATAATGAACAACTTAAAGTACCTTCTTTTTTATGACAGTTCCCTTGTGACAGTTTTTATTTTACGATTGCTGTCACAAGAGATTGTTTCCAACAAGTTTTCTTAACAGCGTAAGACGTAAGTTCTTCGTGAGGAAACAAACTCAGTGGATAGATTTCTTACTCATTGTGATGTTAGTTCATGTTAAATTTCTCTTAAATTTCCGTTGGTATACTACTACGGTCTGTATAAACTCACATATGTAAATATTGTCAAAAGGTGCCTTTAATGGTCATTAAAGTGTTCTTATTTACATGTATTGGAGTCTTGCCACTAACATTCAGTTTCAAAGTCTTTGAAGACCCGCAGCATGAGAATACAGTTTCCGTTCACTGACCCGCTACTTTATCAGTTTATGAAACAGAAGAAAGTTTGAATTTGAATTCGAAGTCTTTGAAGAAGCATCAAGCTCTTGAAGAGTCACTGCAATAGGCCAATTTCGATATATTAACATTTACTCTTAGACAAAAAGCACCATCACGAAGCTCCGGGGAAAAAAAACTCATACAAATCGTTACTTTATTCCCCGGAGCCTCGAAGTCATGTTTATTGTGTGAAGTTGAATTTTAAAATATCGAAATTGATCTATCACCCTTCCAACAAAAAATTGTAAGGAACAAAC
>BLFK01000713.1:60378-87878 GCA_014634185.1 Astreopora myriophthalma
CCCCCCCCCCCCCCTTCGTGTTTAGATGAGGCTAGGTGCTAGGTAAATGCGGAAAAAAGTCGTCTGTTGTATCCGTGAAGAATTTTCGATATTTTCTTTGGTAGAATGGAACGGTATTATCCATGTCAATAAACCAGTCTTATTGCTGGAGCTCAATTTCCCGGAAATCTTTGCCTAATTACGCGGATGCCAGGGGCAGCTGCGATAAAGTTTGCGTCGATTCTCCAGTCGCAAATTGCAACGCTTGTTTTGATTGGCTAGTTTTATTTCTTGGCCAATGGTATCCACTGTAATATCAAGCTCAAAGTCAGTCTCTCTTTTCGTGAAGATTGAGGTACTAATTTTGCATCGCGCGAACTCGGTACAGTTTGCCGATGAACATTTTGGTCTCGTTTTGCTTTCGTTTAACGATGCCGCCATGGACTGGGGCAAAGATTTTGTGTAAACACGTTTTGAGTGCGGATCAGTGTGATTGTAGGCAATTGAGTGTGTCATAAGTTTGAAAAGGTGTGCGATACTTCAAATCATCCCAATATCTAAGTGAAAAATACTGAAGCGCTAAGTCGACTAGAAGATAACTTAATTGAAACGCTCTGAACTGCGGAAATCAGTGGGAGAAGCAATTGTTTAGTATTTGCTTTGCTTTATTATTTATTTGTTTTTTTTTTTTTTACACTCAACTCAGCTGTTAGCTGAAGAAAATATGTTTTACCGTCTGTTCAAACTGCTAATATTGTGGTATTCCAATCTGTCAACTTGAACTTGAAGCATTTTCATTTGATTTGAAAACATCACTTAGGGCTACCTTGGTAAATATTTTCGTTGTTGATTTTGGAATCCCCAAAATCTCCATTTACCGTACAGTAACATTGTATTCTTTGCCTGCTATCTATTAGGGGTTTTATCCTCATTACACTGATTCATTTGCCTTTTTACAACCAGACCCTTCCCAGCGAATGCCTGCCTTCACAGTGACTTTCGGTTATGCATCCACGTCAACGCCTCCAGGCGTCTTGTTGAACATACATTTAGCTTATCAAAATAAAAAAATAACTGTGTGTTTCCGTACCAGATATTCTGGAAGTATGATTTGCTCCAATTGATCACGCCTTTGCAACTGAAGTAATGTAAAATTTACCTCTAGGGTGGATATCCTTGTCATCGATGACGAAAAGATCCGAGGAAAAAAGTTCGAGAGTTCGAGAGTTTGGCCAACAAATTCTCTCGAAGATTTGTATAAGGGTAGTCACTCGAGAAGACTCTAGTACATGCACTGAGTGCTCTGCTTTCCACAATGGTTGAAGAGATTCTGAATTAATATACGCTGATTTTAAGACAATTCAAGGAAAGATACTCCTAAAATAATAGATTATCAGATCATACAGGCTTCTTCGTTTTCGACTGTGTTGCATCATGCGTACATGTCGAGTTTAGAGCTCATTGCTTTCGAGTCAGGGGTGTTTCATTTTCCGACCAAGGATGAGGCTAAAAGCTTTTGAGTTGAAGAGCTTTGTGTTTGAGATTGAAACAGCGCCTCCTCGTACTTTAAAAACTTGACTGGGGGGAGAGGTTATTTCTTGAGCTTAAATACCCTGAAAGCATAATAAAATCTATTATCAAGAAATTTATGGACGATCTTCAGAAAGAACCCACAGCCAGCGAAAAACCCCAAGTCACGCGCATCGTGCTGCCTTTCAAATGTCAGCGATCATGATCAGCTAATACAGTAAGACACCTAATATCAGAACTATCATCAAAGACTGGCGTGAAGTTATCCCCCGTATTTACCAGTCGCAAATAAGATGATGATTTGAAAACTATAGAACAAAAATCTGCCCTGGTAAACAAACAGAAAGTCGTCTACCATTTCCAATGTGACCAATGCGAGGCTGGTTATGTCGGCTATACAAACCGACACCTACACCAAAGAGTCGACAAACACAAGGGTAAGACCGCCATCGGCGAGCACATGCGGACGCACGGCAGCGACATTTTCAGCCTTTCGAGACTTCAGTATTTTGAGGAAGTGCAAAAATAAGTGAGACTGTCTTATGTTTGAGATGCTGTTCATAAGGGACTTACAGCCTTAAAGAAACAAAAAAGACTCTATCAGCTCAAAGCTGTTTTAAAATATTTTACATCGTTTCGCTTCGTGATTTTATGGTTCTTCTATTTTTTTTTTCATCTAAATTAGCATAGTTTTCCCTAGTGTATTTTAGAACAATATGTGTATTCTTATTTCGCATATATTAGCTCTCTTCATTCCACTCAATTTTATATCTTGATAATGTCACGTCGACATCGAAACGTCGATAAGTTTTTAGCGTTAACTTTTATAACCTCATACTTTAATTTGATTTTTAATACTGACCAATACTGCCACTTTCTCTTCCCCTCTTATATGAAGGTTACAAAATAAGAAACTGTTTCTCATTCCGCCCGTGCATTGGACGAAGGCCGATTTGCCGGAGAATCAAATTCCCCACCACCAACCCCTCCCTATAAAAAGCGTTGGTTTGGCGGTGTCACAGCGGATTTGGACCCCCCGGTCCAGATCCGCTGGCAGATATGGACCCCCTTTCGCGGATTTAGACCCCCTGAAAATAAGCGTTCTTCATGTTTGATTAAGGTGATAAAATTCCTTTGCATATTGTTTTTTGAGTTGCAAAAAAGGCAAAATGAAAATATTAGGTAGTTTTGCTTCTCAAATGATCTTTATTACTCCGAGTAACACACAGTTTGATAACCAAACTTTCTCAACAATAACTTACAGTACTTTCTATAGTATAACTAATATACCATTTCCGAATTGCTGTTTGCCTCGGTTCCAAAACGAGTCCTGATGCACAACCATTCAAATGCAAATGAGTTTTGTATTTTCATGCAAATCAAACTCATTATCATTTGAATGGTTTAGCACCAAGACTCGCTTTGAAACAGAGGCAAACAGCAATCCGGAAATGGCCTATTTAAAGCGAATTTTTCACAAGCTTTAAATAAAAATGTCAACCGGAAGTGAACTTTTCGTATTCGTAGGGAGTGGTTTCGCCCAAATTTTCGAGCATAAGAGTAAATACGCTGAGCAGCCAGTACAAATGTGGTAGCGTCAAGTCTGGTTCCAAGGGAAAGGTCTTCCTTCACTTACGTTTGCCGTCCGTTGCTCAAAAACGCTTGTGATTCGGCGACTTCGACGCTATTGTTTTCCCTTGATAGTAAGCGTCGGAGCAACTTAAAGCCTGGTTTCCATATTATCTTAACGATCACAATCTGTCTGCTTCAGGTTGCAGGCATGTGTAAACATTTATCCCCTGCGTCTGCGGCACAGGACCTGCATGATTGGAAGAGTTGGAATCTGGTTCTACCTTTCCGACCATTACGACGCTCCCGACCAAGACAATTTTTTTATGGAAACGCCTGACTGGGATGATCTTCGGCATATCGGCGATACACTATTACACAGCAGGGGCGGATCCAGGGAAGGGGGGTGGATTGGGTGGCTAGCCACCCCCCTTTGGAGAAGCCCACCATAAAAATCTAATACGTGAGAAAAAGGAAATACATGCATGGGTCCCAAAAAATATAGAAATACGTGGGTACCAAAAACCTTGGCAATTTGGGGCCAAACGTCGGATAACTTATATGTTATTAACGTATAGTTTGGTGGCCGACTGTATCAGCCACCCCCCATTAAAAAATCCTGGATCCGCGCCTGCACAGGTTTCACGTACTGTCCAATTTGACTTTAGATCAACTGATTAAAGCTTGGCGTACTTTTCCCACTAAAATCATCGCTTGTCTACGATCCCTAAAATTAAATGAAAACATTTCAGTATCTGTGGTGTCCACGATTATCTGGTATACGTCCTACGAAGACAGCTTCCAATCGTGTCGCACCGCCTCAGACGAAACGGTGTTCGTTTGATTTTCACTAGATCGCAACGCCGTACTCTTCCGATTACAACTCCGACACTAGTGAAAACTAGCCTGCCTATCAAGTGTTGTCGGGGAGGGGAAGGTGTTTCGACGATATACTCTACATTTCTCGATACTAACTTAAAAGAAAACTAAGTGATGACAAACGAACGAAGGATTCCAACTAAAAAACTGGGTCTTTTCAAAATTGTGGGATTTTTATCATCGAATTATCATAGACAGGTTTTTCCCAACGGAGGGTCCTAATGAAGGGGTGCGAACTAACACTTTATGAAGATAGGCATTATCGAATAACCCCACAAACGCTAAACTTAAGTGCGAACTATCCGCTCCGGGCTCAGCGGCAAACCAGCGCTATTCTTTTCAACAGAAGGGGAGGAAAAAACAGAGCCCACTCCCCGACAACGCCCGTTTTTTCCTCCCTTCCCCGACAACGCTGTAAACGTAAACACGGGGAATAGCCCACTTTCGATATATTAAAATTCAGTTCTATAGGAAAATTCATTACCTGACGAGGGAATTCCGCGTTAAATTGCACGCGAAAAGTGATATCGCACGAATCGCGAAGCGATGAGTGCGATATCGGTTTTCAAGTGCAATTTAACGCGGAATTCACGAGTCAGGTAATGAATTTTCCTTGAATCGCGTAATTGAATAAAATAAGAAAAAAAGCAACTCGTTGCAGTTGTTGTGTTACAATTTGACGACAGTTGTTACGTAGATGCGAAACAATATCACTTTGCCTCGTTTTCAACTCGCAATTCCACGCTAAATACCTCGCTTCATTAACCAATCAGAATGCAAGATTTTATTCAATTATGCGATTCTAAACAAAAGGCATCATCTCGAGGCTCTGGGGAATAAACATAAGGATTTGTCTGAGTTTATTCCCCAGAGCCTCAATATGATGTCTTTCGTTTAGGACTGAATTTTAATATATCGATAGTATATCAACTGAGTTTGTAGAAACGCAACTGCATTCTAAAACTCCAAGAAAGACTTGACAAAGCTCGCACTCGGTTGAAAACGCGCGCGAGTTCTTCGTTCGCTCCGTTCGTCACGTGACCTTGTTTGTTTCCCATGATCCACTACAACGCCTGCTACGCGGGCTGGTGAACAACAGCCGTGGTGAAAACAGTTAAGAAATGTCATGTAAGCTACGGTATGTAAGATTTTTCATTACTTCATCAATTCTACAAGCAATGAATTAACGTTAGAATCTCATGACCATTAAATCTGTCAAAATTTATAAATTGTGGACCACAGCGAAGGATTGGAACTCCCACAGTCAACTATACATGCACTTCTAATATATTAATAAACCACTTTTACAAGTCAACTTTCGGACAAACATTTTTTCCACGCGAGTACAGTGTATCAAATCTATACAAAATGCAATTATTTCAGTGATCAATTTTGAAAAGTATTTCCGCGAGACAAAAATAGGAATGGTTTTCATTTTGGTACAATTTCATGACTAGACCCTGTAACTAACCACGGATTCATTTTTTTTTTGGGGGGGGAGGACTATCCCGGACTAAGAACTGACGGAATGGTCGGTTTACGTGTAGTACTCCGTTCATTCTGCTCTCGATAACGGTGCGCTGGTGCCTTCACAATTGAATGGTGTAATTGTCAGGAGATGTCCAAAGTAATTTTGAGCTATCGAAAGTAGTGCTAACCTTCTCACGGTCGCACTGGAACGAACATGGAATGGAGGATTATGCTGGGGGGGGAGGGGGATCTTTTCAGATATCCCATGTACTCGTTTCAGTCCAAACATGTCAATACGAATACGGCCTACTGCATGGAACTACTGCAGGGTCACCATAGCCCTAAAATGATAAGAGAAAATGGATATCTGAATCCATTATGGAGTCCACAGTCCTTGCACACAATCTTGGCGAGAATCTCTCAAACTACAAAACCACTAACTAAGCTCGTACTAATTTGCAGAAATGTACAATAATAGGCATCTCAATCCCTTTGTATCTAGCCCTACATCACTTAACTATTTGAACACGGCGTCGAATTCCAACAAAAGAAATTCGATTATTTGGTTTTGGTGAACCATGTTGACTGCAATATCTCCCGAGTCGTGACGAGGCCACATCAGATTCGGTCCCCAAACGATAGCGAGATTCTGTGCCGTCATGCGATTTGCCTCGCTCTGCTCCATGAGCCTGAAATCCCAAAATAAAAGGTTATGTCTTATTCTAGCGAAAGACGGCGCCGAGAGAAACGATCGCTACACCATTAAAACGCTCTCTATTTCATAACTGCAGACCGAAGGCTACCCACTCCCCCTCAAACTCAACAGACCTCATCTACGATAGCTTTAATGCCCCTTTCACACAAAAGCTTAAACTTGTTGCAAAGCTGTTTAGTTAAACATAGTTTGAAATTGCTTTCATCGTAAATGTTAACTGATTTTTTTGCGACTACAGAAATAGCCCAAATAAAAGCACAATTTAAAATTTATCAAAATTGTGGGTAAAAACCAGTCCTTCAGTCTTGTGTCTGATTTTCATTTTGTGAAACCTAGTTTAGTTAAAAATGTGTTGTTGGTGTGAATAGGTTTATTATCATGCAAATTAAACGACGCATTTTCCGGGGGGGGAACAACTTAAGGTCGAGAGATTTCAACGGATATTTTATACCTTCAGATCAATTTTTCCACGTTCGTTGCGTGTTTACAGCCTTAGCAGTAAACCAGAACGATTACACGAGTTAGTTTGACGCTTTTGCACAAAAAAAAAAAATATATATATATATATATATATATATATATCACAGATGAAGCAATGAAGAAGTGAAACAATTGAAGGGAAGTCAAAATGATTAAATTTTGATGATATTTCATTTTCAATGTTTCAGTGTGTTTTTGACAATGTCACTTCAACGTTCTGACAAGTCGAATTTCCAGAATTTGCCGTTTTTCTAGTGTTTGTCCCCTGGCAGAGCACACGGCTAATTTGCATGACAATTTAAAAAACAATTATGGCTGCTATCGTGAATAAGGCCTATTGCCCACTCCAAAAACATAAGGGAGACTGGTACGAGTGTGGTATAATGTTCTTTGGGTAGACGGTAAGTACATGTTTTACCTTCACCTGAGTTCACGGGCGCATGCAAACCAAGAGAACAATGCTGATGCACTGACTGCACGTGCCAGATCTAAATTCCTCCGTGCCACCAACAAAGGAAATACTAATTCACTTACTTTCGCAAGTGCCGCAGCAGCAACTTCAACGTCTCACCATTGACTTTTGGCATCTGAACAGCCAGCGATCTCATAGCAGTTAATTTATCTTTTCTCGAGTGTTGTTCTGGGAAAATAAAATACAGGCACGTTAAATGCTGCTACTGAACAATTACTTTTCACGTTCAGAAATAAAATGAAGAGACCATGAAGAGGTTAACCGTGCAGAAACTCCTTATCAGAGTTCGTAACATTTTCAGCTTCCTAAATTCCATGACTTTATGATCTTTCTAGACTTTCCAGACCAATCGTTTCGAAAATTATCAAAAGATCCTCTGCCGAGGATTTCACTGGGGCTACTTCTTTTTCATCGCTGTTTTATTCGTCAAAAGACAACGCCTAAATCCTTTGACACAATGAGTACCACCTCCATGACTTTCCAGGCCTGAAAATTACATTTTCTCAAATTCGACGATTTCCCGGTTATCCACGACCCTGGCAAGCTTTGACTGTTAGATTGGAAATGTTCTCATTTGTTTGCATTTCTGAATCACAGAGGCCAAATAATAACACGTTTTAAAGCACATCTCAGCATTCTTTCAATGGTTACCACATTACAAAACTAGCTTCCTCGATTATTCCGGGGCCTGATATAGTCCGGTAACGGGGCTGACCAGGTTACGAGATGAATTTTGTGTTCTCAGAGTTTACATGGGAAATTTCAGCCCGCCTTCCGAGATGAAAAGACCAAAGAACTAAAAATACACACAAGCCATGAGCAGTTGGAAAAATGCATCCCGGTATCCGGGCTGAACTGTTCCTGTGGGAAATTTTCCATCCCCGTTACCGAGAACTGGGCCTCAGAAACCGAAATCTCGGCAACCACGCCCGCCCTCCCGTATGAACACAGCGATATTTTTAGAAAGGTTTTTTTGGTAAGGCGAGATCTCTCATATCAACAGGCCTTACTTGGGAAAGGGTTCGGATTTTTGGTGTCTGATCTGGGTTCCAAGTTGAATTCGAGCATGCTCTGGTGTGAAACAAGTTTCCGCGTTCCTAGAGGCACAACTGCACCCAAACTTGATCATGCAGACAACTGATGGGGATCTGGGCCAAGTTGTTCGAAGCAGTGTTACTGCTAATCCGGGATAAATACCATGACAACCAATAGGATTTAATCAGACTTAACCCAGGGTTGCACTAACCCGGCTTCGAACAGCTCGGCCTTGGAAAGGTGCTCGACTTACTTATTGCCGTGACGAAGCCACTGAAAAAGTCATAAGGTATCAGAGGCTCGGGAAGTTCACGGAAATAAAGCTTCAGGCTTCCTGTAAGAGCGTGGACATCCTCGAAAGGGGGTTCACCCAACACTACTTTTTCCTCTGCAAGCACAAGAACAGATCATAAAGCTGAAAACCTGTCATACAAAGGGCTCGTGTCACACGCTGATTGATGAAGGATGCACCTTTTTGGCATTCCTATTCTGAGCCGAGATGTTCGAAGCAGGGTTAGTGTTAAACCGGGATAGATATCATGACAACCTATAGGTTTTAATCGCGGTGTTAACCCGGGCTTAGCGCTAACCCTGCTTCGAACAACTGGGCCCTAGAATACAAATACTGCCCGCACATATACCGAACACATGTTTTTTCTAAAAATGTTATTTCTTCTCTGGCATATTCGTATAGGTAATCAAATGATTTCTCGTGCAATTTGGAATAAATAAGCACAAGTAAATTTCTCAAAGACTACAAAAAATTGCACGAGCCCGTTGGGCGAGTGCAATCTGTAGTCTTTGAAAAATTTACGAGTGCTTATTTAATCCAAATTGCACGAGAAATCATTTGATTACTTGTTAATAATATACATGCAAAAATTTAATTTCAACTCTCGGCACTCAATTTCAACTTTCTGCACTGTTTGGGATTAATTGACATGCTCTCAGCCAATCAGCATGGTGAAATTTTTGCATGTATATTATTATCACCAAAACCGGAATAGAAATAAAGAGAATGGTCCCAAAAAAGATACCGCAAATAAAACTTCAAAAAGCACGCTAGACATGCGTCTGGCCCAAGTGAATGCTGAATAGGCCATTTCCGAGTTCCGCGTTAGCCTCTTTTTCAAAGCAAGTCCTCGCGCGAAAGCGCTATAATGCTAATAAGTTTTCCTTAGCATGTGAATAAAAACTAGTTTTCTTTAAAAGGAAAACTTTGCACTTAGACGCGCTTTGAAAATGAGGCTGAAGTGAACTCAGAAATGCATACATACATACATACATATGGACTATTAGAGAAGTGTTCAGTCAGTTAAGTGTCGAAAGTGATTACGAAATTATTTTGGTTTAAGTTTCTGTTTGCTCTGTGATGGAGTCGAAAAACTTGCGAACTTTTCAACCAATCAGACGCAAAACGAAAGCCCCCGACACACTAGGCGACTTGATACGCCGATCGCTGCGATCGGCGAAAATTGCCCAGTGTGCCCAGCCCGGTGCTGCGATTCCGACTTTCGCCGATCGCTGCGATCGGCGTATAAAATCGCCGCTATCTAGCATGTCAGATATCGGAGATTGAATTCGTAGCAATTCGCCTAGTGTGCCCGCTCCCGCGATTTTTACGCCCGTCGCAGCGAATTGCTGAACGATTCAACCAATAAGACCTTATGATTTTATCACGTGACTGCCCAAAATGGCGGACAACAGTCATTTTAGTTTTGAGAGACGCCTGCCAACAAAAGTAGAGTGGAAATTCGCCGCGATTGGCGTATAAAATCGCCACGTGTGCCCGTACCACGCAGATACGAAAGTCGTTGGCGATTTTCGCTCGCCATCAAAATCACTGCGATCGGCGAATAAAATCGCCCACTGAGTGTGTCGCTGGCTTAAGACCAATAGCCCAGTTTCGAATCACCTAGACCGCTGGATAAAAAAATAAAAGGCGCCTTTGTACAGGGTTCGCCTCAACCTGAAGAAAAATATTCACAAATACCAGCAAGAAAGCGTTGAATAATAAAAGAAAACAACACACAGAAGTGTGAGAATTCTCGCCAGTATGCTTCAGGTCGAGGTTAACCCTGTGCAGATGTGCCTTTTGTACTTTTATCCAGCGGTTTTGGTGAATTCGAAACTGGACTATTGCAACTTAGTCACTCTCGTTTTCCCGCGCCTAACGCCGGCCGCCTTTACTTGCTTTGCGTTGTGATTGGCTGGTAAAACAAAGTCGTGAATTACTTCGATCTGTGGTTGGCTGAAGAGCGTATTTGCCTCAGAACGTGATTGGCTCTGGAACTGCTCTGGTCTTGGTTTCACCATGCTAAATTGGCCATTTCCGAGTTGCTGTTTGCCTCTGCTTCAAACCGAGTCTTGGTGCTAAACCATTCAAATGATAATGAGTTTGATTTGCATGAAAATACCCAATTCATTTCCATTTGAATGGTTGTGCACCAAGACTCGCTTTCAACCAGAGGCAAACAGCAACTCGGAAATCGGCTATTGAAAACCGCTCTGTAACCATTCAAGTTGAAGTTAGTGAACTTATTACACTTGACAGAACTCGGGCACTTGTAGGAAGTTACTAAACAAACCTTGATCCACCATAATTCTGAGTTTCTGTACAGTGGACACGTTGCCACAGACTCTGTACAGTCCATCAAATGACAAACCTGATAGAAAACACAAGTTTTGGTTACGAAGTTTGTCATTGTCAGTCACTTATTGAAAGGAGGTCCAGGATTTCAAAAGCAGAATGAAAGATTAAAAAATATGGGGAGAAAAAAAGACTTTTTTAAATCAAAATTAAAATAAAATTGACAAGATGAAAAGAAAATGAAAATATTCGGTGAAGCTCCAAATGACCCGGCACAGAGCCCCAATACTCTAAAAAAGGGCCTTCATCGGGATAATGCGCATTTGTTCCCTCACGGACATACTCATTTTTCCCGCCCGTATTAATATCCTTAATGATAAAAAGCTTCCCCTCTTCGTCCTCCCATCTGTTCTTTGCTTTCCCCTCTTATTTTCCTTCGAAACAAGGTGGCTGCGATGCGCAATTCGTCTTCCTCCTCTCGAAACATCAATTTGTCTTCGATGTTTACCCATACCTCCACAATATGCTGTTCAAATCTTCAACAAATTGTTCTTCAATGCCGCTGTTTTAACTTTCACAAACCTTATTAGGTCGATGAAAGAGGGCTTCCTTCATCGAAAACGACTTTGAAAAACAACTCCGCCGGATTAGGAATGAAACCAGCGCCCTGACCTTCAAAAAACGTGACTGGCGACTGCAATAAGGTTGTTTTCATTTAGGGTAAGCGCGCTTAGCGAGTCAGGAAAAGGAGTCAGAAGTCTTAGGGTCCAAAAAGTTAGCATTATGAACAAACTTATTAATCACTTAATTTTCCTTCAGCCAAGAACGAAATAATAGGACAATACGTTGCCCTTGAAACAGGAGTCCATAGTTGGGGGCGTCCATATGTTATGTTCCGTGCCACCAGCACAGGAGGAAACGACGTTATTTTTGGTTTTTTAAATTCTCGCGAAAAGTGGTTGCCATGGTTGCAAGCGCCCTCCTCTGTACGAAAAATACACGACTTAAATAATCAGCTGTCAAGCGCTGTCATGGTAACTAAAGCCATTTGATTGGATGAATTGCATGAAGGTGCCTGCCTTTGTTTGTTAGCGCGTGAAATATCTTTCCAAAAATAGCTCCGTCTACTCCTGTGTTGGCGTACGAACCCAATGCTGGAGATCAGCTTGTGATGGACGCTCGTGCTTGAAACTAAGCCGAAGAGCCCAGAACAATTGTAAATAACAGGGAAAATAGGAACGTCAATGTTATCAAGTCTGTTGCTCAAAGTAACGTGACTCATGCACCTCTCTTTTCAATGGCCGCGATGCAGCTACTGACGAACAGTGGCACAGTCGTATTCTGTCTTTCGCAGAGATGTCCAATGTTACAGCCGAAAACGCTTTCTAAAAATTGCGAAAAAAGGTAGTTAGTTTCATCCACAAAGAGAGGGAACACGTTGTGACCTCAAGTAATCAATCACTTTTCTTCAAAACAAAAAATCCGCTTTCAATACAAAATCAAATTGAATTCAACTCGAAGAACAGTTTTGATGGGTTAGTTACTACACCGGAACCACAACTATGTAATAATAATTTAAAGGCGCTCTGTCACGCTATTTTGCTCTCACTGTAAAATGCTAAAACATGTATTTAAATCAGTGAAAACCCAAAATATCAATGCAGTTTGTTTACTGCAGACCACGTTACTGCACTGAGACAACATTTACTGTCTCCTGTTGTTAAGGATGGCAAGGATGGAAACGAATTGCATTTTGAAAAATTTAGACATGGCCTAAAATGTATTATGGATGACTATTCCTGCCAAAACTCGTTTGATACCCACCTCCTAAATTTAAAAGAATGGTTTGGGCACAAGTAAAAGTCATAAAGAAGGATTTCTGCGTTTTCGGCAGCAAAAGTTCCGTGACAGAGTCCCTTTAAAGGTACTGTAACAGGTAGAAGCTCAAACGTTCCACAGCCATGGTAGACAAAAGTCTCTTAATTGAGAGAACTGTGTATTGACTTCCAAGAAACAAAACAAACAAACAAACAAAAAAGCGTTCGTGACACTTTTCTAATTTTCTCTGGTGGACATTTTTGTGCTTGCGAATGTACATGTAATTTTGTGCGTTTGAGTCCCAATAGGGCGTTGCTAAGTGGCACGTGACTAGGTTCCGCAAGGAGCTTTTACTCGGCCGAAACTTTGCTTTTTTGCCTCCACTACTCAACCGGACGAACAAAACGATGATATTTAGGCGCCTTGGGCAGCCAAACCCCCGTGCCATTTATTCAACTTTCGCGGTGTGAATAGATACAAAGATTAACCTTTGAATTAAGAAAACAAAGGCACCATAGCCGGGCACGAAAACCGCTAAAAACCAGCACGTGCAAAAAAACGGGGAACGTGTGCCCCCGACGAAGGCAATGGTGCTACCCTTGGCGTTTTAGGGTATCCTATTTAAAGTCCTAAATGCAAATATAGAATGGTTACATTTAGAAGGATCTAAAAAAAAAATAGGAAGGAAAAACATAGTATAAGGCAACAACGTCGCACGGAGAAGGCTGGCCGTAGAATGACTTGGCCTACTAACAACCGCAAACTATAAACCTAAATCCCACAAACCACTGCTATCACGGCTATTGTCCAAGGCACCAGGACGATCTTACTTCAACAAGTTACGAGGGAAGAGCCGCCATGTTTATCAGGAGAACTTGCTCCCCATTTATTCATAACACAAAAGCAACCGTTTTGCTGTTAATTTACCGACCCGCACACCTTTGTTTAGCTCTGAAGATTTGAAAGAAGAACAAATGAGCGTCATTATCATCAATAAGAATGTTTCTTTAGTTCACCTTTGATAATTCCTTTCTTTTCCAGCTCTTCGATGGGCGGTCTCTTTGTTAGCAGTTTCTTCAGCCGGTCTTTGATTTTGCCTCTGTTGTCATCTAGACCTGAAATGATTGTGCAAGCAAAAACAAGTAGGTTTTGGACCAAGAAACGAAAGGGAGAACGTTTTTCCAGCTCTTTTCATCTCTGTCTCTCTCTCTTTCATTTCTCTTTTTCATCTCTTTATTGGAAAGCTCCTTTCAGTAGAGCTTTTCCTTATCTGAGGAAGGAAACGCTCTGCCCAATAAATTCGAGTCTTTTGAAGTCGCCGCGACAGCCCCAACTTTTTGGCCTCTAATTAAGGTTTCAGCTCGTTCAATGGTTTTCCTTAGTACGAACATCAGGGGCCTTCAGGCCCGGCTACGAGTACGGATTGAGTAACAAAAACCAACTTTAAAATTAACTTTGCGCGCTTTAGAAAAAAACTTAATCGCGAATTCTTTCTTGTGAAGTCATCTTGTGACCTGCTATGCAAGAAACAAGGAGTTAGATTTCGTGGAAGCGATTTAGCTTGAAATTGGAAACTCGTACCGGCGCTCAATCTCGAACCCGTGGTCAAGTGTGTGAAGGAGACGGACATTAGCGACCCCCAGATCGGAACGTCTACGACTACGACTCAATCTCGTTCCCAGAGGCTGCAGGGATCACTAACCTCTGGGCTAATCCAAAACTGGGCCCACTCTAATTGGTTGGTGAAAACAAAGAACAAAGATACCGGAAGTTGTTCGCGCGAAGTGCAAAGTTTACAACTTCCACGAAAATTACTGGGAAAAAAATTGCTATCACTTGTGTCATTCGTGTGTGAACAAAATTCAAAGGTATAAATTGTTTTT
The DNA here is from genome assembly GCA_014634185.1 of Astreopora myriophthalma. Taxonomy (NCBI): domain Eukaryota; kingdom Metazoa; phylum Cnidaria; class Anthozoa; order Scleractinia; family Acroporidae; genus Astreopora; species Astreopora myriophthalma. The sequence goes on from BLFK01000713.1 coordinate 74,799, forward strand.
CACATGACTCCACGCAGGCGCAACTGCAAACCGGAACCAGGATTTGGTGGTTCCGGTTTCGGATTCTTCCAGAGCCTCCGTTGCCCGTTCCGCTGGATAAGGGTAACGCAGGCTCTGGGGGCGAGATTGACTACGACCACGAGTTTTCCGAGCACGCGCATTAGGTTTTAAGGTCGAATTTTTTTTTAAGTGCGCGTGCTCAGGAGGGAAAACTCGTACTCGTAATCGTACTCGTATCAGCGACCTTCAGATCGGAGTACGAGTGCGACTACGAGTACAAGTTTTCCCTTATGAGCACGCGCACTTAAAAAAAATTCGACCTGAAAACCTAATGCGCGTGCGCAGAACGGAAAACTCGTACTCCGATCTGAAGGCCGCTATCGGAGCGTCTACGACTACGACTACGAGTTTTCCGTTCTGAGCACGCGCACTTGGAAAAATTTTGACCTCGAAACCTAATGCGCGTGCTCATTGCGGAAAACTCGCACTCGTAGTGGTACTCGCACTCCAATCTAAAGGTCGCTATTACCTCTTCTGCTACGGGTGCGATGAAGTCGGTCTTCAGGTTGCAAAAAAGTGGGTGTCGGGAGATCTTCTGAAATCTCATCAGTTTCACAGCCTATAAGACGTAAAACAAGGTGAACCGTTTAGTAAATACGGTTATACAGTGATTCTGCAACTGTCAAAAAGGAAATAATGAAGAGGAATTCCTATTGGTTATCAATAATGAGACGGTTGTTGATGGCCAGCTCGCAGAACCAGCACAAAGCCAGCCACAAACCGTTCAACGTAGCAGTGAAAAAGAAATAAGATGCCGGAGAAAACAGTGTCATTGTTGACCTCTCAAAGTAGGTGGGAATTAGAATCTGGGAACGCACTAGGCCACTAGCTCCGAATTAACACTTCTGGGGCTAGATTCTCGAAGCCCTCCTCAGCATAGAGCAAAGGCGTTTTGTTATGAGACAGCATTTAGCTTTTACTCTATCAGAGGTAACAGATTTGTTCCAACACTAAATCATCATTACCTTGAGAAGACTGGTATTGCACTATGCCGGACACTGCTACAGGCTCATCCTCATTCTAGCAGGAAAAAAAAAAGACCACAAACAAGGTAAAATAATTCTTCCGGCTATCAGACAGCTAGACTAAGGAAAGTTTGCTTCCCAATCCGCGTGAAAATCGGAGTGCCTCAAACTTTAAGAAAGCCTTAATTACCCACTTATTAGTGTTTATAGGTACAACGAATTATTACAAAATTTTAGTTTTAAATCTCGTTAGCTCGTGTATCTCAATTTTTAATTAAGCTTTATTTTGTTTTCTTCAGCAGCATTTCAATTCCTTCAGCGGGCACACGCATTTATGAGTGAGGCTTTAAATGGCTCTTAGACGATTACGTGACTGAATGACTGAATGACTGAATGACTGAATGACTGAATGACTGAATGAATGAACGACCGACCGACCGACCGACTGACTGAATGATGTTGACAATAAAGATGACGAAGATCGTGACGACGACGACGACGACGACAAACGACGACGATGGCGACGATTACGATGATTATGATCACCTTAAAGGAGCTATGTCACGGTTTTTTGTTGTTTGTAATCCTTGTCAATCTTCTCCATCCTTAACCATCATTGTTCCTTTCTGGTTTATTATTATCTCTTTGGTGTTTTTCCACCTTTGTAAAGCACTATTTTCAGGTTTCCTTCAATTTAAAGGTAAATTTGTTGATGCTCAGAAGACCTCAAAATATCGTGACAGAGCCCCTTTAAAGTTGGATGACCGGGAATCTTTGATAATAGGACAAAGGAACCAACCGAAATCAGGGCGTGAAAACGTCCACGTACAAAAAGTATACAGGCATACAGAAACATCCCTTGCAAACTTGAAACATGGGGGTGCATACAACAACCCCATGTTTGAGAATATTTAGTAAGCTTTGGAAAGTAAAAAGAACAGGACTTCCAGTTCGACAGGGATGGATGGCAGGTATATCTTTGTCGTCAGCAAGCCGATGGCTGTTGACAAGGCCTAGCTTGGAGAGCTTTCATGAGCTTAACTCACAAGTCTCTTGATAACCGCAGCTATGGCAGTGAACCAGTTATTAGCTTCCATCTGATGGTCATGCTGAAGAATAAACATTCCTGATAATGCTTTGATCTGCAAAACAAAAGAGGCTTAAAGTTTCGACTTTTTTTTTACCTTCCACTTTGAAGCGACTATGTCAGCTGGGGCGCATGCTCGAGTTCACGAGAACCACTTTGAAAACGTTGGCCCAACTCTTTCAATTGCCCGACAGATAATTTCAGAATTGCTGTAGCTGTTTCCATCGATTTGAATCGCGTTCAGTGTCAAAAATTTGGCAATTGAACGCGATTCAAACGCGTGTTCAAACGCGCGGTTCAAACGCGCGATCAAAACGTTGACGCCCAACTCTGTCAATTGCCCGTCGGAGAATTGCAGAATTGCTGTAGCTGTTTCCATCGATCTGAATCGCGTTCAATTGTCAAACATTTGGCGACATTTCCTTACAAGAAGCGCTCTTTTGTTATTGCACAACTGTTTGTTGCGATATTTTTGTATGTTTGTGCTCCTGGAGCACCATTCCTTTATTTACGATATCCATCGCCTAAAACTGGACTCCAAGGCGCATGCGCCCCACATAGTCCCTTTAAAACGCACGTTTGCTGTGATTCTCACATATAGGCTGTGCTGCTGAAAAATACCTTTACTCAACAACAAGCAAGCTTTATAACCAAAGAAAAAAAAGTTAAACTTTACAATATAATATCTTAATACAAAGAAAAAGGTAATGTTTAGTCAAGATAAGTAAAAAGCTAATCGAGCTGAGTAAAACTAAGTAATGTTTAAATAGAGAAGGTAGGTTGGCACTAATGCTTGAACAAAGTTAACTAATTAGTCCATAAAAAAGAGACGAAAATAAGAAATAAACAAATAAATACCAGTTGAAACTTATGAACAGTAAGACTGTAAGATGTTTAACTTGACTTTATTTTTAAACGTTTTACTCATACAATCGCTTTTAAATGACAAAAATGATGATTCAATGCATAGATAACCATTACCCAGGCGAATTATAATAAACTTGAGAACATCTTGTCCTTTTTTTGTGCATCCACGCATCTATACGGCTCTATTTCTTTTATAAATCATAATTAAATTATAATTGATTAATGAGACGTTTTAGTGCAGGGACGGCGGAGAAGAGGGCGTCCCGGGGGTCCCAATTTCAAGCAAAAAATAAAAAATTGAACACTGAAAGTAGCATTTGCGAGCTTCAAGGTTTCAAAATTTCCTGGGGACAATTCCCCCAGACCCCACTACAGGTTGGCGCCTTCCTTGTAAGCCCCCCCCCCCCCAATTCAAAATACGCTCCGCCATCCTGAAATTGCGTGAAATAGCCCCTTTAATACCACACGTCGACAGCCACATTAGTTGAAGGAGTGTACCTGGAAAGCGTTTTTCTTCTTGGTTGATGAAGAAGGGGCCCATTCTAATGAAGCACCTTGTAAGGGACACGTACTTTCTGGTTTGCCTTGTGGGAGACCAGGTTTCTGAGAATAGAACATAAATATAGGGACATCAAAATTAGCGCTGTAACTAACAGCCACATGACCTAGAATTGAAGGGCTCCCAGCACAAACGTCCAAGTGACTGTTGAGAACGCGTTTGGTCAATTTGCGTGATTGCAGCCAAATTTCGCGCAATAAACTGTGATCAAGTTACAGATTGACCTATTCCAAGTGATACGAAGAAAATACAACGGGGAAGAACCCTGACCCACGATGATGAAAATGTGAAAAATTGTGGGAAAAAAAACACAAGTGAAAGATTCCTGGCATGCAACATGAGAAAGTTCACTCCAAATTTTAGTGCAGTTGATTCGGTGGAAATTGGACGCGATTTTGCAAAACTACCAAAAAACCGCGCGAAAAGCGGTTTTCCCACCATGCTCTTTAATGCGACCGATTTGCCGGTATTTCATGTTGGTTTGAATAAAACAACCATTCCACTTGTGCCTTTAGGATACAGATGATTATGGCTAATTCAATGCTTGGCACCTCACTGATTGTCAGTCACCTCGCGCCAAACGTGTCAAATAATAATAATAATTCTACTTTACCTGGGCGGCTGCTTTTTGGTCCTTATAAAACACTAAATTCGAAGAGAATAATGTCACATACGTAGGCATCCACGTCATTTTCCTATATTCCAAACAAAAATCAGTGTATTACACTTTGTGGGCTTACAATGCTAAGCTTGTGCCTTATTCTCAAAAAAGCAAACAAGAAGTGTGCCATTGCAGGGCAGGACCAGGAGGATGCTGTAAACGAGACTGGAAAACACAACTTACATTTCCTTTCCTACAGAGCAGAACAACAATAATTCTTTTCCCATTAACTTCTTCAGATGTGATGCATATACTTTTTATTTCGAAACTGATATTAAGGCATAGACACCTGGCCCGGGTTGCTCGAAGCATGGTTAGCGCTAACCAGGGTTAAATACCATGGAAACCTATCGGTTTTGACAGCTCTTAACCAATGGTTGCCGCTAACCGGGCTTCGAGCAACCGGCCCCTGGCTGCCAGCTTCCGTCACACAGAACCATTCAGTAGCCAAGGGGAGAACAGGAAAGCGAGAAGAGTGGGAGGCACTGCAGCTCTTTCTGTAACCAACACATTCAAACCTTCCCATTGCACTAACAGCCTCTTCCTAATCTACCTTTTTACTGATACCACGGCCATCTTGAAGTCTATCGCTCTGGCCCCAGTTGGTCAGAGGGTGGATAGTGCTATCCACTTGATAAATCAATATCCACCGGATGACTCCATTGGTTTTGCTAGAGCTTATTCACTGGATAGAAATTTATCCGGTGGCCTTATCCACCATTTGAACAAGCGAGGCCTGAAAAATATACCATGGGATGCCCATGGGGCAAATTTGCACATATTGTGGGCACAAGTTTAGCTTCGGTTAAATTTCTTTTCAAAAAGCAGATCAATTTTTTTGTATTTCCTTTGTCTCAGATTAATTATAGTGTGAAACAAAAAAGGTTGTAAAAATGAAAATGGCTTGAAATTTTTCAAAGGAAAACCAAATTTATACCCACAACATGTATGTATTTGCCCCCTGGGCATCCCATATGTCTTTCGCAGAACAACAGGATTCAAGATGGCCACCGTATCGGTAGAAAGGTCTATTCTTCCTACCCATGGTTGGTTCATTTTGTGTGACGGAAGCAAGTGGCTTAGCTGATTTCAAAGGCACTGCTAGAAGTCTATTTAATATGGTGCCATACCTAATTTTTAAACATGCAGTACGATTGCCAGATTGCTATACCAAATGACAGAAAGTGGTACAATGTCAGCATAAAAATCAATTTTAACTCAACAAGTGGGAAACTGCCCCTTTTAGGAACACCAACATGGCTGTCACAATGTCGGGTGAAAATCACCACTAATCCCAGCTAGTGGGCAAATTCTTTTGCATAGGTCGCCATAATTCACTATGCAAGAAGTCCATAACCCGGAAGTCTCGATCTGCAAGGGAATGCAGCCCATCACTTTACGGTATTATCTATTTTTAGAACGGCGCTGCATGATTTTGCATTTAGCACGACCAATCCCTCGTGCAGCTCTTGCCTGCAGACCAATGAGACTCACTGTGGTTATCAGGGCCAATCTGATTGGCCATTATTTGGCAGGACCTCAATTCTAAATTTAGACAATACCAGAAACTGATGGGTCAAGGCCAAATGAGACAGATCAAGACTTCCGGGTTATGGACTTCTTGCATAGTGAATTATGGCGACCTATGCAAAAACTCAGTACCTGATAAGTGAAATTTAACATGAATTCACGAGTCAGGTAATGATCTTTTTTTTTCCTTGAATCACATAACTCAGAGAAAAACAATGAAATCATGTTTTTCACTGCCGTTAACGGTGATATCGTAGCATTCCACCCAGGGTGCAATATCACTTCAATCTCAAGTATGCAATTCCACGCTAAATACCCTCACTTCTTCAGCCAATCAGAATGCTAGTTTTCTCTGGGTCATGCAATTCTATAGTATGTGTTTTCCAGTCAGCTATTTAGGTTTTGCATGTACATACTTGTTTTTCTTTCCACCTCCCTTTCTGCTTAGAAGTCCTTGCTTTATAACCTCTTGATACTATAATACAAAATGAGAAACAAATAATTGTTACTTTACTTTCATCTACTCTTCACCTTTAACCAATGTGCTTTGTAACTTAAGCTTCAAACAAAAGCCAGAGGCTCAAAAAACTCACTGGATAATATTCAAGTATTAAGCAAAGGGAATAACCTCCTTATTTCCTAAGAAAACATTCTCTTTTCTTTGCTTACATTGTGCAAGAGAACTAACTTTCAAAAACCAAGCCGCTGATTAGCAGTTTGATATCTTGACACGCAATTGCATGACTCATGAACTCACAAAGCACAGAGCAGACTTTATAATAAGGACTTTCACGAAAAACATAAACTTTTCAGAATCCTTTGGCTAACATTATTTGTAGCAAATAAGACCAACAAAAAATTCAGTGTTACATTTCCAATACATGCACTTCTAAAATTATATACCACTATCTTCATATTCATTTAATGGAATTGAATCCAATTTAATCCTCAATCAGTGGTAAGCAAAAGACATCTTGAGCAATTTGTAGGATGGCTGACTTGTATAAAAATCCCCAGGAGTATTCAAATACTATTCATCTGTACTTGAGAATGTTCCATCCCCCCCACCCCCCAAAAAAAAACAAAAACAAACTAAGAAACCTCTGGTTTGGGGAAAAAAAGAGACTTCAAATTTAAAAACAAAAAAGTGAACCCTGTAACTTGATTTAAAAGTCATTTCCCATCCTAAAAATACTGTTCTCAACAGTTTCAAAGCAACGCAAACCCTGTTCTAAGCTAACTATTCCTATAAAAGTGGCATTGCATCAAGGATCCGCAGCAAAGATCATGTAGAATAATGTATTCTATAAGGTCAGTAACAGGGTTCTAACAGGGTCCCACACTTACATAATTCACGCTATCTGTGGAAGTTGGAGTTGGAGGTGCTGGCCAGTCTTCCCCTGATGTTACACTCTCTCTGGATTCAACTGATAACGATCTCTCGTGAAACTAATTGGATAAGACAAAGAATAATATTGGATGGTTTGGCTCCTTTGTACAAGTTAAACAAATTAAAAAAATTGAGCAAGTGTTTGAAAATTCAAGCATTTAAGGACCTTGGTCTCTACTGCCAACCAGATGACCATACTTTAATAAAATTTTAGGTACATTAGATGTGCATGCCTTACTTCAATTTCAAATGTTTAATGCAATTATAACAATAGTCATCATCATCACAGCAATAGTAATATGTATTAGTAGAAATCCACTCATACTATCCTGAGTCCTGTAATCTGATTGGCTCATTACTTGCTATCTACACCAAGTAGCAAAAAAGCTGGCATTCTGAGCAAAAACAAAACAATGGCAGCTTCCTCAAATCTTAAAATCAATAAAAACTAAAATTAATTCAAAGCTAGACTTAAGCAATAGAGGACTTTTTCCGTGTTTGCATAGCCTCATGTAAACATGAGGAGGGGTTGGGAGAATTCGAGACTGTTATGCAAACTCTCGCGTCTCAGGTTTGCATAACAGTCTCAAATTCTCCCAACCCCTCCTCGTGTTTACATGAGGCTATGCAAACACGGAAAAAAGTCCTCTATTGCTTTTATAAAATATTTCTCAAAAATAATTCGACAAATGAAGGAAAATGCTGTTTGTTTTAGTTCTTGATTGAAACAGGTTTTCTTGATACACGTTCATATTTCCTACCAGCCAATCAAAATGTGCGTTTGACAACACAACCAATCAAAATTCGTGTGATGTCACAACCGTGTTTACATACTCTCATCTAAACACACCTATTGACCAATGAGAGTGCCCGCGTACTATCCTAATTATTTTATAAAGTATGATAGTGGATTTCTACTGAAACAATTTGACTACTCTTTCTCAATTTCTAGGAGTCAAATAGTCAACTCAGTGCTATGCATCTTGTTGACTACTTATTGACTCATAGACAACTCAAATGCCCAGTATAATTATTGTTAAATAGTAAAAGTACTCCCCCAAAAGGAAACTATTAATAACTATTAATTAATCTTTTCAACAAGGACTTGTTTTAATTATCTAACAGCAACAAATAGAAATAAGTTGTAGACCCAACAAGTGTCAACATGTCTGAAATGCTTTTAAACTAAAGAAATGGCAAGAACATATTACCAGTATTACTGATACTTGTGGCTTGAACATATGCTGCTGTTACTTGTGAAAGTAAAACTGATGATTATGAAGGATTTGTGCAAAAATAGGACATCAAGTGAACAACTGTGAGAACAGCAAGCAGGAGGAACAAAAAGGAAGCATATAAATCAGAGCAGAAGAGCAACAGTTGACGCTGGTGTAAAGTGCAACGCCATGTGCAAAACACAGAGCAAGTACAAAGTATGAGGCAATGTGCGCAGCTAAGTGTACGTGAACTCACCATAGGGGGAGGAGGAAAGCTGTAAGCAGCTGCTGTTTGACAGCTGCGTGCACTCGATGTTAGCATAGACTGACATTTGGAGTTTCTAAGACTGAGATTTGGCGAGCGTCTTCTGTATGTGACATCCAATGCTTCAAAAGATTGTCGTGTGGCAGGTTCGACCTGCAGAAAGGCAGCGGCGGCATTATTTTACAGTGCACCTGTATACATGACCATCACCTAATTTTACAGTTACCTGATGCATGCACAGCTGTACGTAGTAATACTAGTAGGTTTACTGGTCAACCAAAGGAATACGTCAACAAGAATCGGGAAAAAAGGCTGAGGTAAAGTGGCTTTAGAATCGGTCTTATGAAGCACGGAGAGCTGTGCAAGGTCAAATGTCCATTTTTACAGTGTATTGAAACCACACTTTCTTGAAGCAAACAATAAGACAAAGCTCTTTCATGGGATCTAGTTGCTATTGATCATGGAACAGTAACAGGCAGTAAAAGCGAAGTTGTTGAAGATACAATCAACTCCTTTCTACTTTACTTTACAGTACTGTATTCCTATAAATTCATGATTGAACCAAACACTATTAATAACACTATAACTATAAACAGCAGCTATGTCATTCTGAGTAATTTCTGTTACTGGTGATGATGGCATGTTGTTGTGTGTTGGCATTCTCCAAAAACTGTTTATTTTGGTCATTTCAGAGGGCTCGAAATTAAGAAAATTTCTGAGTTGCCTTTTGGCGCCTAAGTGGGGAAAAATAGTTGCCAGCAGTAAATGTTTAGTCGCCAGTTTATAAACTCAAACTTAAATAGCCATTTGACCTTAGCGATAACCTTAAAAGATCGTTCATTTGTGACGTTTTGCAAAGAACAGAAATAATTTATTCATTTACAAAGAAATTTATCCTTACATCACAAGACTTTTCCTTCTTTTTTCAAACCTAGTTGAAACACACTATTTCTAGGCATTGTTTTAGCTGCTATGTGGGCAAACACCTGCAGATTGAGTCTTTGAAGGAATCAACATGGCAGATAGTATTCATCAGCAGATGTTCGCCTTTTGACTGACTGAATCTGCTGGTCAAAAGTTTATATGAAAGCTCAAAACTTGTCACGAGGCCTTATCTAAAATCACCAAAGCGTACCGTACCGATGTAAACTATGCCAAGACTACCAATGTAACAAGTGTCCACATAATATTTCTTTCCAAATTAGACTTAATGGAATTTCCAATATAAAGACATGCAATTGATAAGAGCTGCCTTACTTACAAATGGATTCTGCACAATTAAACATTAACGCCTGTGCATCTTCGATAGCTGCTGCGTCCGTAAGTACCACAAAACTAAATTTATTAATAATACGTGATATATGAAGTACCTACTTAAAATTCTGCGCCCACAGTAAAAAGGAGAAACAGCAATCACTTTAGATTGGTGTGTTCAATTGAAAAAGACTTTGTTTATCTAAGTTTGGTATTTTTTTCTCTAGACAAGGTGATGTACTTGCAGAGTTGACCTGGTTATTTTTTATCTAAATCGTATGAGAATTGAGTTGCCAAGGTGGCGACTAGACCAGAATTTTTAGTTGCCTACTAGGAAATGTTAGGCACATTGGTGCCCGTATCGGTCGCACTTTCGAGCCCTGTTTCACACTGCTATTCAGAGGACAGAATGAAACACAGGAGCAGGGCTATTGTTTTCTCTCATTAGACCTATTGTTTTTAATCATAGCTTGGCAATGCTATCGTCATTGCTTAAGCCCACCCCCACCCTCCTCCCTAATAACAGCACTCTGGACTTTGACAGAACTCTTTGATGAAATTTTTTAGTGGCCACTTCACTAACCTCAGGAAGCTCCCAGACAGATGCTTCTCCATTGACTTGATAATAATACACCCGTCCTTCACTGTCTTTAGAAGGTATCCACTAGTAAGAACAACAAGCACACAGTATAATTATGACATAGTACATCCACACATGCAGAAACCCATCTATGCATCATAAACAGTATAAAGTCAAAATAATGATGATGATGATGATGATGATGATGATGCACTGACCAAGTGATGATGGTAACCATGGCAAAAGAATGAAAAGGGTCTAATAACTTGATTAGTTGGTGATTCTTGAGTTTACTACTTGTCCTTCCTTGGGCTGTTGTTGATTGGAGCATTTCTACCCTTGCCGTTCAGACTAGATTGTTCTCTAGGAAGTCCACCTAAGTACCAAGTGCTTGTTGTGTTGTTTTATAATGGCCATCCTCACTTCTGGAATTTCAATTCAGTTATTAGTCTACACAGGACTGTTGATGTTGTCCGGGTGAAGTGTTTAATGTGAATAGCCTTTGTAATGCTGCACTGTGTTTCTACCAATATGGGTCTTGGCTCATTCCAAAGCAGATAGTACCCAGTCACATTACTTACTGTGTTCTGAAACAGCCGATAATTGTATTGGAGCAAGCTGTATATCCCGATTGTTTTTCTTAATCTGTTCATGCATAGATCATCCTGTCTCACCAGTGTACACCTTACAACACTTGCCAGGAATCTTATTGACTACTCCGGTCTTGTTTCCTTGGATCAACATTGGATCTGAGGTCACACTAAGTGTGATCTAAGTGTTGTGTCCAATCTGAAAACAGTCTGTATACTCTGAGTCTCTAATAGCCCTTTGATGTATCAGTAGGTGTTGCAAGAACCGAACTTACCTCTTCATCATTGTAATCATTCACATAAACAAGTTCATCAGTTGAACTGCTTCGTGAAATTCTCCATCCCAGGGGAGGTGTCTGCCAATGTAAATAACAGGATATTAACAGTTGGGTATTGCTGTATAGATTGGCAAGTACAAGAAGAAGAGAGAGTTTTCTAGCAAAAAGCTTGTCTTTTCTTCCAGCACCACACAATCAATGAATGTAGCGAAAGTAACATCAATTTTTTCAATTAGCCTCTTCTTCAAGTGCTACATGATAAAATTTTTTTTTCCTGTAAATTTCAAGTGTTTGCTTAACACATTTGCCCCTGAACCGCCTGTAACCGCCCAAGCGGATCCATGTCCTTTCTACCCCTTGTGACGTCATCAGTTTTAGCCGTTAAGAAAAAAATTGCCCACTAACTTGTGAAGAGTAAAGAGATCTTTCAAACCATACCAGAATGAGCACAATTCACTCAAAGAAACTGGAGAAAAAGGCCAAAAACCACGTAACATTGACCTGAAAATCCTCAGGAAAATCTTGTTTGATTACCCACCTACCTTTCTGAGTACCTAATCCTAGGATCCCAAAAGGTTTTCTAAAAACTCTGACACCAAAATAAAGCCTACTAAATGCCCAGCAAGGGACAAAAAAAATGAGGCCGGGAAAGCGAAAAAAGAGGGCAGGAGAGAAAGCGAAAAGTAAAAGCCGAGACTGCTGTGTCACTTTTAAACCCAAAAACTATCTCGAAATTTTGCTTTTTGCGCATGCCCGAACTTCGTAAGCAAATATTTTGCATCTGGATGAGAAGACCGTCCAGTGTACGACCCGTAAACGGGTTTGTGGTAAGTTTTAGCTCTGTTTAGCGCGTCTTTGACCAGAAAACCCCTCGACTAGCTTCAAAACACGTTTTTCTGCAAAATCTCCAGGTGTCAAAGGGTTAAGAAAAGCAACAAGCTTTTTGTGAAAAATTCACTTTCCAGCGTAAAACAACCAAATCGGTCAATTTCATGTGAAATCAGGTGAAAAAGTTGATAAAAGGTGATTTTTAGGGTTTTTTGTTAACACATTTGCCCCTGAACCGCCTGTAACCGCCCAAGCGGATCCATGTCCTTTCTACCCCTTGTGACGTCATCAGTTTTAGCCGTTAAGAAAAAAATTGCCCACTAACTTGTGAAGAGTAAAGAGATCTTTCAAACCATACCAGAATGAGCACAATTCACTCAAAGAAACTGGAGAAAAAGGCCAAAAACCACGTAACATTGACCTGAAAATCCTCAGGAAAATCTTGTTTGATTACCCACCTACCTTTCTGAGTACCTAATCCTAGGATCCCAAAAGGTTTTCTAAAAACTCTGACACCAAAATAAAGCCTACTAAATGCCCAGCAAGGGACAAAAAAAATGAGGCCGGGAAAGCGAAAAAAGAGGGCAGGAGAGAAAGCGAAAAGTAAAAGCCGAGACTGCTGTGTCACTTTTAAACCCAAAAACTATCTCGAAATTTTGCTTTTTGCGCATGCCCGAACTTCATAAGCAAATATTTTGCATCTGGATGAGAAGACCGTCCAGTGTACGACCCGTAAACGGGTTTGTGGTAAGTTTTAGCTCTGTTTAGCACGTCTTTGACCAGAAAACCCCTCGACTAGCTTCAAAACACGTTTTTCTGCAAAATCTCCAGGTGTCAAAGGGTTAACACCAGAGAGTCCAGAAATTTTAAATTTAACTTCTCACAGAAGGAACATTACCTTATCTAAGAAAGAAAACAAGCAAGCAAGGAAGCAAGGAAGGAAGGAGCA
>BLFK01000713.1:90378-122307 GCA_014634185.1 Astreopora myriophthalma
ATATTGCGCAATTCGCATAATTTGCGCATAATTCGGGATTTGGGGCGCATAATTCGCCAAAAAATAGTGCATAATTTGCTGGAAAAAAATGCATAATCCCGGAAGCCCAGTGTATTGTTTTATGTCTAAACATAGTTGAGGTCACTATGTGCTTTTTGTCACGATTAACAGCGATGCGTCATCATGTATGAAGTTGATGCATTCAAGGACAGATATTAAGTTATGTTCCTGTCGTTGTTTTTTTCTAGCAGACAATTTGGAAATCTCTATTTGCCGCCAATCCAGTTCTACAACAGAATACCACTTGGATGGAAAGGGTGCTCTTCAATCTTGTTCTGGTCACTGCATAAAATATCACACTATCAACAAAATGTGACGCAGCATTACTATCTTTTAGATACACTAGTTTCATAGAGGATATTCCTCTTCATTTTAAGGCCTTGCAAATAAACATCAATGTTATTTTTCGTCAAAAGCACTTTAAAGGGAAGGAAATTAAAGTTATGAATAATTATTTCTTGTGTACATTGTGCACAGTTGTAGTTTACTTAATACGTGTCGGCTCAATTGACTGTTACCTCCAGACATTAAAACAACTCAAGACAAAATGGACTAATTGAAAAACTACAAAATTTAATGTTAAGGCAACTGTTAACTCTTCACTTTGTTGGATACCAAACTATGTTGGATACCAAAAAACATCGAAAATGACCTGCTCTTCTGTCAAATCAAAAGTCCAATGAAAATGCACAATGCCAATTAACACAATTCCACATTTTCTATCAAACACTGATGCCGCACACATCACTGTCATCAATGTATCTGTCACAAAAATGAAATTAATGCAATCGAAATTAACCCTATTCTTTCTGCACCTGCGTTATCACAGGGGATTGGCGTGATAAACCTTCAATTTCTAGTACAGTACATGGCGGACTCGTCTCTGATCTTATCAAGAAATAGAAGGGTTTTAATTAATACAATATTTAGCCTTGTCTGATCCAGTAATCCTTTAAAACACTTTTTTTTTCACGTACATCAAAACATGCCATTAGTTTGGCACCAATCGAAATAAAACAATTAACTTTCGGCCAATATCTTGAAAACCATTGAATTGTTTTTAAGGAAAAAATATCGTTAGACGCGTCATGCTTGACAAAAATTTCGGTTTTCAATTGCTATCAATATTGTTGATTTTTTAAACACCACAACAAACAAAATCGCCTCAGATCGCTTTGACATAACAACAAGGGAGAAAAAAAAATCGGTGGCTATTATTGAAAACAAAAAGAAAACTCACCAATTCTAGAGCGTTCGCTAGGGATTTCACATTCGGAGAGCTAGTTTTTTCTCCATTGGACTCGCTTGACACAGTGTTAGTATCCCGAAACTCTTCCAGCACATTTTCAGTTCCTCTGTCAATATTGTCGTGGTCCAGGCTGTTGATACAATTCCCGTGTGATGTTGTACTTTCTTCGCACGATTCAGTTTCCTTGTCAATGCTTTCGTAGCTTCGACCATTTTCCTCGCGAATTACACCTTCCCCATTGTACGGGCGTTCACTGTCAAAAGCTTCTATATTTTCGTAAATTGGAAAGCTTATTTCTTTCACATACGACGCCGGAACGTACATAGGTTTCTGGTTTCCCTTTCGGACTTGCCACCAATCGTAGTTCGTCTTGTTCAGTAATGTAAATCTATCACCCGTATCGAATGCTATGGTTCTTCCATCCCCTGCTTTGTAGGAATATGGAAACAAAGCTTCCACAGTTCCGTTAGCCATGACGAAGCCTTCAGTTGAAGTTTTGCCCGCTTTAGAGCCGCTTCATAAGAACTTTCTCGGCAAATTTGAGGGAATTAGCTTAGCACAAATACCTGTGAAGACTCTTCGAATTCATGTTACTAAAAACGGCGCCACCATGATGACGGGTACAGCTACCGCACAGCTAGTCAAAGACTTACGAAAACTTTCGATAACCGAGTTAACCAAACGTTTTTCAACGCCAGTGATCCACAAAGCGAAAATACAACCGTCCAACGAACAGCCACTCTACGCAATTGACATCCGAATTAGGGACAAGTACATGTTCACGAAGACTTCAAAACAATGCAGCGTGAAACAGTCACGTTAATACGTCAATACACCCCCACATTCGCTTTAGAATGAGTGTTGCACTTAAGGAACCTCTGTCGGTTACAGTTTCCGCAATTACTACAGTAGAAACCAGCCACCTTCAAAATCCCTCATAAGACCAGCTTATATTTCATGAACTCTCACTGACTTCGTTTCCAGGCCCGAGGTATTTACAAATGCGAGGAGACTGAATCCGGTAAATCAGTCATCGAAAAACGGAAATATGCCGAGTTTTGCGATAAGGTGTCCGGTAGAGAACTAGCCAATGAGAAACTAGACTTCCAAACAACAAATCTTCGGTTCACTTCCAGCGTTTCTCAGAAACTATCCGGAAGTGAGCTAACTTGGAAGAAGTGCTCACTGTCGGGAGAATCCCCACGCATATTTTTAACTTATGACAACTTTGCAAGTAACCTTTTTCTACCTGGCGTGGGCGAAGAAGTATTTTAGTTTCTCTGACCTCGGAGGAGTCGATACAAAGACAGCTTTGCCACAAATTTTGTTTTGATTGACACATCAAAATGGATCCACTGCACAAGAAAGTTCTAGCAATCAAGACGTCTGAGATAATGCACAGAATTTCCAATCCGGGGATTTTGTGTGGACTTCTTGCGCCGATCTTCACTATCTCGGACACGGAAGAAATTCACGCAAGAAACAGGCAGAATGGACCGACGAATGCAACCCAACACTTGATCAGCGTGTTAGAGAAGAGAGGGACGGCAGCTTTTCCATTTTTCCTAAAGGTCCTGGAAGATCCTCAAATCAAACAGGACGAATTAGCCGCAGAACTAAGAAACGAAGAAAGAAGGCTGCGAGGAGAAGCCGGTAAGTTTCTTTACTCGTTGAGTAATCGAAATGAGAAGCCTCCCCCCCTCCCCCCTCGTTAATGCGTGGGCTGGTAAACAGTACCATTATTATATTAGTGACCGTCCATCAAACACGGAAGGTACAAGGTGAACGAATACGGTACTGACGTGACGAGGTTGTCTAGTTTACTATTTTCTTTATCTACTTCCTCTGTAATACATTTTAGGTCGGCACCCATCAATGAAAAAATGCATTTGGAAACATTGTGCAAGAGCACCTTTACTTTGTTATTATTATTATTATTGTTATTTCATTGTTATTATCATTATTATCATTATAATTATTATCACAGGAGCCCATAAGTGGGAGCGTCCATATGTTATGGCCCGGGTCACCAGCAGAAGAGTAGACCAGGTTATTTTTAGTTTTTGAAATTTCCACGAAAAGTCATTGCCGCGGTTGCAAGCACTCTCTTCTGTGCAAAAAATACATGGCATAAATATTGAGCTGTCAATCATTGCCCTGCTAAACCATCTGATTGGATGAATGTGTCTGCCCATGCTTCCTAGCATGCAAAATGTTGTTCCAAAAATAGCTCATCTACTTCGGTGTTGGTGTACAATTACCCAATGGCGAAGATGGATGCTCCTACATATGGGCTCCTGATTATTATTCGTGGCAGTAGTGGTAGTGGTAGTGGTAGTGGTAGTGGTAGTATCCTTTCAACCCGGCAGCCAAATGCACATCCAATAACAATTCTGGATGATGACATTCTGTCGCCATCGATCCTGCTATCTACGTCGTCGGCGATTAAGTGTGGCTGCTGGTGTTAAACTTCCTTGCGATAGTAATTTGCGTTTCCTCAGAAATATTGCGGTGCACATAATAAAATTTATCGCCCGAACCTGCAACAAGATGCGGCAACCGGAGACTCCCAGCAATGTTAGCACTAGATCCTCCATTCTGGTTTTACTGCAAACTCAAAAGATTGTGGGTGGGGACAAAACGTGGGGTAGGCCATGGTCCACCCTATGGCCTACCTTGTGGCCTACCAGTGGTCAAGTGTGAGATAAGTAAAGAAATAAAGGAATACACATACATGTACACACGCACCCATTCGTACAAGTCTGGGCATTCATCTGGCATGTATCCCACATCCAAACACCTTTCTGGTAATGTCATGGCAAGCAAGTGTGTCTCTCAGTCCAAAGTTAAGAAATGTTATGGTTTAGAGGGTGAGGGAGAGGGAGAACAGCCAATAGTTCCATCATTTGTGGAGCCGCCATCTTGATTATGCTCAGTGACCACGGATGCTTGATTATGCTCAGTGACCACGGGACCAATGGAGTGTGTGGAGGGGTTAACACTCGTTCACAGAGATCAAAAGGACCTTGGACGCCTCCCAACAATTGCACAACATAAAATGAACTTTTAACTTAAAATGAAAATCAAAGAAGAAAATTTTTAGAGGAGTAAACGTGTTGAACCCTGGCCATTCTCTTCTTGTTCTTTCCATTTACCACGAGACGAACGAAGCCAGCTGTTAAAAAACTTCCAGTTTAAATAAATAAATAAAGTGTACACATCAGTAAGGCCAAAGCTAGCTAGGTGCTTAAAATAATAGCCTGTGGTTCATGCTGGTTAATTTCTGAATAAAGGCTTTGGTGCTCAAAACTTTCCTTACTCTACTGAAGGATTACACAAAACTGAAAATGTGCAACTGTTTTGTTGGTATACACAGAGAAGGAGCACTGGTGAGAAAAATCCTCTCACCAATTTCAAATCCTGGGGGTGATGCTGTAAGTCGGTGAAATGTGTATTGGTTCTTTATTCTGCTGCAATGGATTTTCTTCACCAGACAGTTTCCCTCTTAGCAAAAACCAGTATGCAGTTCATTCCAGCTTGATGTGTGAGATACCCTCAGTGGTGTTAAACTGAATACAGCTGCACAACCCATTCCCTGTTTGTCATTCAACCCTGCCACCTAATTATCTCATGCCCAGCATTTTAAAGCACAATCAGATGATGAACATTAACTTCTGGTACCGTAATCATGTTCAGTTCCACCACCAGAGGTTCCAGTGAGGGGAGCAGAAAGATCTCCACCAGTTCCAGAAGAGCCCATAGACCACAAGGATTATACAATTGGATCACCACCTCCTCCTTATTCATCACCTCTACATGTTAGGTGTGACTCGGCTGAGGCATATGACTACAGTTCAGGGCTACAGTCACAAGCGTTCAGCAAACAAGCTCCAGCTGCCGAGGACAGTAGCGAGTCCTATCAAGACCAGTCATCTCCAGTGGTGGTCACAGGAGGTAAACATTAAATGTTGTCCTGTCATAGCATGTGTTATGCATTTTTTCACTTGCCTATACATGGGAAGTATTTATTCAGACAGTCGCATGAAATACCTGAGTACAGCTTACCCTGAAAACAAATTAATGAGTAAAGAAAAATTGCATGTACGTGTGACAAGCTTAAGGGCGCATTCCATTGACACCCTATTCTGGAATCAGAATAAATGGAATTACATCAAGATTTTTCCTTCGAGGTATTAGTTTATGAAGTTATTTATACAATATTTTGTTGGGAAACGATACTGAAAATCCCCTTTGCATTCCGATAACAATAAAATTTTCCAAGGGGTGATTTTTAGAAGTAACGTTCATGTTCTTATTCCGGAATAAGGTCAATTCAATGCACCCCAAGTGTGGCTCAGTAGTGAAAGCTCAGGGAAAATATTTTTTTCAGCTAGTGCAATCAATTCTGTCTCTAGAGTACTGTGTTCCAGCCGTGCTACCTGTAGGAGGTGGCGTGGCCCAGTACAGTGTAGGTAGGGCGCAGTGTTTGCAAGTGGACACCCCGGTTTCAACCACCAACTGGCTGTGTCTTCAGTAAGTCCTGAACTCTATAGCCAGGACTTCACCATGTTTTCTAAACAGCGAACTGAGTAGTTGGGTTTCCCATTTGAACCATTTCTTTCTATACAAGGTCTCAAAAGGTTCAAGCTTTAGATGCAGTCCACTTTGAATAAATATACTTACTAGGTATTAATTTACAGTGAACTTTACTTCACCACCAATTCAAACAAAACTGATCTAGAACTTGTTTATTCTTGTAAAATATTTTAATAAAGTTGTTAGGTTGGGCAGCTGCAGTACACAGCATTGATTGGTAATGACATGCTTCAGTTAAACCTTGAAACCAACACTCAGGGTCTTTAAATAAGTGACGAGAAAGTGTTGCCTTTGTAATGGCATCTGCAAATGGCTAGACTTTCTAGTCTTCTTGGATTAGGACAACACTGGTCTCACAACACTTAATCATACGTGACTTTTAAGTGCTACTACAATCAAAAATCACTTTCTGTTTTTCTTCACATTTCGAAAGTACATCTGCTGAATACTCTGCATGCAAGATTTTATGCAGTTATTTCAAGAGGAGGACTCCTTATTTTGACAGGAATTGTTTGGACAGGAACAGTCCAACGTTACTTTGTGCGGTTCTGACCGATAAGCCCTCAGAGAGCTCGATTGAGGGGAAAGTGGCGTCATTTACTCACTTGCTTAAAAATGGAGTGTGTGAATGCGGCTTAATTAGTATGCAGAACACGGATGTGACAATCTGAAAGAAAAAACTCTCAGAAATGGCATATTGGAGCATTTCTCTGCTGTGACCCCTGCCACCTTGCGGGTGAATTTCGAAGAGCTGATGTAAGTCAATAGATTCATTTATTGGTGACATAACTTGATTTTATTATGAATGTTTTCGCCATTCAGACTCTCTTGTTAAGGACATCCCATACAGCCTGCGCACAAAAGTTGAAAAAATGATGAACCCACCTGATCCAAACAACCATGATTGGAGGGGACTGGCTGGTGCCATGGATATGTCAGCAGACGATGTCAGACAACTGGAGGGTCACAGTGAAGCACCAGGAAAGATGGCAGGACTGTTTAACAGGATGATACACACCAAGAAGACTGTAAATGATCTTATAGAATTGCTAACTCATGCAGATGTTAATAGACTGGATGTGATAGATGAAATTCGCCATGCATGCAAGCTTCCTCGAGAACTGGAGACAGAGATTGAGGGCTCTGACAACAAGATATCAGGTTGGATTAATTATTTAACAATTATTCCATGAGTGCACGTTGGATATCAGATGGTAAATTGCCAACGAGGCGCTAGCACCGAGTTGGCTATAACCAATCTCATATCCAACATGCGCAAATGGAATAATAATTGTTTTATTAACTTTCATTGTTAAATTCATTTTTTACCCACGCGAAGTTTTGCTTCCCGCGCAAAATTTTCTGCTTGGCATGTTATTTGGTGCAATCAGTTTCCATGTAAGGTTGTATGGTAAATGAGCTGATAACCGAGACTGAGTGAACCAATCACAACACTAGAAATGCAATATCCAAGGTTGAAAATTTAATGTCTTTTATCCTTGTTAAAGTAATACGAGCTGGACCTTTAGCCTATGGCAGATCTGCTTATTAATTTACTATTCCTGAGAATCACTACAGCATCAAATTCTCTAACCTTTTTGCATTAATAGAGCAATAAACCATACTGGAGCTTAATTCCCTTCTGGGGCACTATTTGATTGCCATTTTTATTAACCCTGGGAACAGCCTTAATATCAAGTTCCTATGGGCTAACATCTGCACACCCTTCCTGATTCCCAGCTACGGTACCATGCCGATCTTTACAACCTCTAATTTCTTTGGATCGGTATAGGATACAGCTTTACTGCTTTTAGGGTTGGTGTCCATTGTTTTTTTTAACCAATCCCAAGAGCTGTTCTGAGAACTATGTACTAGCTGGCCTCTGATTCAACATCCTGGGTCTTAGCATCAGTGGTTTGGTAACATACATTATTAATTGAATTCCTCCTGCCAGTATGCAGAACTATTGATACTTTGCTTAGTCATCGAGGAATTATTGACTCTTTTTTTGAGCATGTTAAATTGAACATTGCAAAAGCAAAACCACAGTATTATTTAAGAGCCTATCACATTGTGAAGAAATACACCCTTTTGTGAACCACAAATCAAAGTAATTCACAACTATGTTTTACTAGCCAATGAGAACACAAAGCAGGTAAATGTAACCAGCACCAAGCATGGGAAAACACGAGTGGTGAAGTTTAATACAAACTTAATATAATGGGAAAAGGGGGCCCTGTCAGGCTATTTTGACCTCACTGTAAAATGCTAAAAGAGGTCTTAAATCAGTGAAAACCCAAAATAATAAAGCAGTTTGTTTATTGAAGACCATGTTACTGCACCAAGACTAGTATTTACCATCTCCTGTTGTTAACAATGGCAAGGATGGAAATGGATTTCATTTTGAAAACTTTTGAAAAGTTTAGCCTAAATTTTTCAAATTTTCACACCTGATCTTGAAGTTATGGCCAAATATGGATGACTTTTTCTGCAAAAAATCATGTGATATCCACCTCCTAAATTTAAAAGAATTGTTTGGGCACAAGTAAAGATCACAAAGAAAGATTTGCCTTTTTGGCTGCAAAAGTTCCATGAGAGAATTAACCCCTTTAAAATTTTCCAGTTTCAATCATTTACTTGAATTTTTCTTAGATTCCAAAGAAGAGACATTCTCACTTAAAGAATCCTGCAAATCTGCAGCAAGCGCCAAATCTTTACCATACCCAAGACAAGAATCTCAAGAGGCTAAAGAGAGCAATGGCAAACCAGATGCACGCCCTCCATGCCAGGTGGAATATGACGATGATCCCAAGACAAGAGGGCAAGCAGAGCTAGGTACAAAAGCAGATGCACATGTACCAAGTCAAGTAGAGGATGATGATGATCCAGGTGTGACAAACAAACGGCATCATCGGTTAACCTGCCAAGAGGAAGATGACGATGAAGAATCTGTTTTTTACGATGCAGGTATTGAATGATATTGGGTTTGTTAGTTTTGTTATATGAGTCAAACTGAATCATCTTGTGAGGCTGCGCTGTATGAAAACAATGTTCAACTTTAATATGTTCCAATATTGTTCTGTCACCTCAACTACCCAGCTCCCTTAGCAAAATCCTGGATCTGCCACTGCTTATGTACTGTAATGATTAATAATTTTATTGAAGAATTATTATTTAAAGTCTCATAATATCATCCAAATTTTTCTTTAGTAGAAGTTGCTGAAGTGAAAAAACATGCACTCCTTGTAAGTTGTTCTCGTGGAAACGTTAATAAGGAAAAGCTGCATGATGCTGAACTGCGGAACTTGGAAGGCATGCTTGAAGACTCTGGATGGGAAGGTAAGGTTACTGGTTGGCTCAGTTTGAAGAGCAGTGGACTTTGGTGTGGAAGGTCTAGGTTCAAATCCTGGCTGGACCGATTCAGGGTCTTAAAAATAAATAATTGAGGAGGATGTGCTGCCCTTGCTTAGACAACTGCAAATGGATAGACTATCTAGTCTTCTCGGATAAGAAGGATAAACCGTAGGTCCCGTCGCACAACCCTTATTTGTAAACAAGGGGACATTTTGTGGGACATTAAAGAACCAACACAGTGTTCGCAAAGAGTAGGAGATGTAGATCCCGATGTTGTGGTCTGGCCTTTGTGTGGAT
This sequence comes from Astreopora myriophthalma, assembly GCA_014634185.1. NCBI lineage: Eukaryota > Metazoa > Cnidaria > Anthozoa > Scleractinia > Acroporidae > Astreopora > Astreopora myriophthalma. The sequence continues at coordinate 99,935 of BLFK01000713.1, forward strand.
ACGTAATCTCTTGGTTTGGTGGTTAATGCTCAGAGATGCTAGCTGCATAAGCTACTCTACAGTCCGAGGGTAAATAAAGCTAGCTGGTGATGATGATGGATATTCATATACATGTCGTTTAGAAGAGACACCCATCCACCCCATGAAAAGTTGTTGGGAAATGCTAAGGGGAGGGGATCTTAAAGTGCTACTACGATCAAAAATCACTTTTCGTTTTTCTTCGCATTTCGAAAGTACTTGAGCTGAATACTCGGCATGCAAGATTTTATGCTTTTATTTCAAGAGGAAGACTTTATTTTGACAGGAATTTTTTTATTTAACAGTCCACCATTACTTGAGGCAGTTCCAACCAGTAAGCTCTCAGAGAGCTGGATCAAGGAGAAAGTGACGTCATTTACTCACTAGCTTAAAAATGGAGTATGTGAATGCTGCTTAATTAGTATGCAGAACAGGGATTTGACAGTCTGAAAGCAAAAAACTCCTGTGCTGTATACTAAATAAGCTGCAATCACACACTCCATTTTTAAGCTAGTGAGTGAATGACGTCACTTTCTCCTCGATCCAGTTCTCTGAGGCCTTATTGGTCGGAACCACACCAAGTAACGGCAGATCATTCAATCAAAAAAATGCAGTTAAAATAAAGAGTCTTCTTCTCGAAATTACTGCAAAATATTTCACCTACTGAGCATTCAACACAAGGATTTTTGAAATGTTAAGAAAAACAAGAACTGATATTTTTCTTTTTCATCATAGCAGCACTTTAAGTCAAAATCTGTACATAAAGGATTGTATGGAGTTATTGTAAATTTACTTACAAGTAGCAATTGTCGAGGAGTTTTGAGAGTGGTGGGACCCAGTGTTATTTACACTGTTAGTAGGAATGTCAAGTTAAAGCCCATTTGAAGAACACGAGACGCTTTTGAGCAAGTAGAAAAGCCAGCCTAAAAATTCCACAAATGTTGACAGTTGAACAGCTGTAGCCACTGAAGGAAAAAATGTCCTTTTTTTCATCCTTAGAATGGCAAGTTTACTCCTTTAGCTTTGTCTCCATATAAATTTATTGTACTCAAATTTACAAAATAACCTAAATGTGATAAATAAATTATTATGTAGCTAGGGTGTTTTTGCCAGAAGCTCTTCAAATTTATCATCAATCACTATCGGATTTTCCAAACAATTATGCAATATTGTATTTCCTTTCTTTTTCACTGACAGTAACACGCAAACCTAAATGCAAGATGGCTGACTTGCTCCAAACAGTTCATTCGTTTCTGACGAAACTCGAGGATTCTCGAAATATATGCTTTGTTTATCTTGTTGGATTTACAGTGAATGTAAGTTGAATTTGTTTTGGTAGCGAGTCAAAAGTGATTGAATTCAGGATTTCTTAAACTTAAATGGGCAATCACAGTGTGAATTGTTGTAGAAAGACTGTGCAGTGATGTTTATTCAATGCACTGCTGCATGCTTGAAGAGGTATTACAAAATCCAGATATGCCTATACCTATGCCTAGCCTAATTGAGGGGCTGTATGCATAAACGTTGACTTTTTTTTTTTTTTATTGGTTATTTCATTGAATCACAGTCAAAGTTTGAGCAATGAATGGTGTACAAACTTACACAAATAACATTGCTGCAGCAGGTTGCAAGCAAACATTTAGGGCTACAGGAAAAAAAACAGAGGGAGGAAAAAACTGTTCTTGTCTGTCTTCATATTTTAATTGCCTGCATTTTTTGATACGACTACAAAAAAAAGTGTTTGGAAGAAGTTAAGCACTGTTTATTAGTCAGAACTCGTGATTTGACAAAATAACCAAAATACAACATAAAAGTCACTAATACAAAATTTATGGACAACAGGGTCCTTTTAAAGGAAACGACATGCTAATTTATTTTGCTATCTTTGAATGATAAAACTAAACATGTTAGATATTGTTACACAGTATGTATAGACTCTTTTATGAGTCTTAATATCTTCTAATCAGTTTTCCACTATTGACATCAAAATTATCCCTTAATTAAATTCTTTTGTTTTCATTAGGCTGAATTACAAAGGCCAAGTTTGACAGAAAACTGCATATATTAGACTAATAATAAAAGGGTTTATAGAAAATTGAAATATAATTCTCCTAACTTCATCATTTTGAATTATGGTTGAGAGTATAACCTTTTCAGCAAATTTCTGCTATTGTGCAATTGGTTTAATTTACCTTTTATTAATAACCTTTTATTAAATTAACCTTTTATTAATGCTTTGCATCTGCTTTTTATTGACAGATAAATAATAAGAATTACCTGCTTCCAGCAGACTTGGAGAGTCCTTCCTCTCGAGCTGATCTTATACACAGTTCCTTGAACATCAACTGGCTTGTGGAACAGCTGAACAAAAATTATGTTAGTACTTTAATTTATTGATTCCTGTTCTCCCAAAATTTGGTAATTTTTTCTCATTGTCATTTAACTGCAACTGCTGCACCAACTCTGCTCGTTGCTCTCAACTTTAATGCTTCAGACAAAAATCAATGTTTTAATTAAAGCCAAATATTCCTGATATTTTAGTGAGTGCAATGCAAAAATTTGAATGAACAAAATAGAGAGTTTTTAAGTGAGGTTGTAGCCTTTTTTGTAAAATATTTAGGATAGCACATGTGCTTTCATTGGTCAATAGGTGTGTTTAGGTGAGAGTATGTAAACACAGTTGTGACATCACACAAATTTTAATTGGTAATGTGTTGTCAGATGCACATTTTGATTGGCTGGTAGGAAATATGATTATCCAGAGCGTGTATTAAGAAAATCTGTTTCAATCAAGAAGTAAATCATTTGTCGAATTATTTTTGAGAACTCTTTATAAAAGCAATAGAGGACTATTTTTCCATGTTTACATAGCCTCATGTAAACACTTGGGGGGGGGGGGGTCTTGACAGTTATGCAAACCCTCCACTGCATCTCGGGTGTTCATAACTGTCTCAAATTCTCCCAACCCCTCCTCTTGTTTAGATAAGGCTACGTAAACACGGAAAAAGTCCTCTATTGCTTGAAAATTATGTGACAGTCATATCTGTTGATATGTGGAGGCAGCATGGCCAAGTGGTTTAAAAGGGCACTGGACTTGTAATCCAAAGGTCCTGATTCAAGTCCTGCTCTGACTACTTGCTGGAATCACGCTAGGTACTGTAGTCCCTGGTTCAACTCCTCAGCTACGCTTTTAAAGAGAGAACCGTTCTGTCTCCTCCCAATTGGGATTCTCAAATATGTTAAGTTTATGTGTTTCCTGGCCCACAATGTAAACTACTGAAAACTACTGAGTTTACTAGGAATTGTGTAAGCTAATACAGTTAACAAATGGTAAACGCCATAGCGTGCACTATTGAGTTATGGATGCACGTGGGAGGTTACTAAGCATGAAAGTAGCGTAAAAGTCGTATTGCGTCGTGCGACTCTTATGCTACGTTCTCGTGCGACTCTTACTACTTTCTCTTTCTTACGCTTACTTACTCCCTAGTTTCTTGAGTGCTTAGCAAACCTCCCCAGTGCATCCATAACTCAATAGTGCATGCTATGGCATTTACCATTTGTTTTATAACATAACATTGGAACTACAGAAGTTCTTTTATTGAGCTACATTACAACAAAATGTTCGTGTAGTCTTACATGACGAGAAAACAAGCGCGCGAAAATTGCACACACATCAGCAGCGTACACCCATGGGCAAATAGTAGACGCTGAATTAACCAATCAGAGTGCATGCTTTGCTTTAGTCATGTTATAATTGTTGTTATTGTTATTGTTTTGTTATCGTTATTGTTATATGTGACCAGTCTGAGTTGAGGTGTGACCATCGCAGTAATGATGACGCAACTTCAGCAGTTGCAGAGAAGCCTGAAAAAAATCCAGGCTTAAATAGGTTTGAGTCCCATTTTTTCGGCTTCTCTGCAATATATATTTAATATGATTTTTCTGTTGTTGTTTTTTTTTCATGTTAGCATGATCATTGGCGCAGGAAAGTGGGCAATTTAAGCCACTGCAAAGGAGGCTGAAAAAAAAACACTAGACTTGAATGGGACTGAAAATCGCAATTGACCAGCTCCCGGTTGGCTTGCTACAGTGTAGCTCAGTTGTTAGAGTGGTATGTGGGCCCATTCAAGCCTGGACTTTTTTTTTTCAGTCTTCTTTGGTACTGCAAGTCGAACTTTTTAGACCATGGTTTACAACGATTTTACCTCTACACCTTTCTAGAAGTGAGTTCCTTCAGCTCTTGCCTTCTCAATGCTGCTTTCAACAATGAACAGCCTTTATATACTAGTATTGGCCAAAATGAAACTGACTTGGAACAAGGGTATTTTTAATGCTGGCTAAACTCTGTCTAAATAATTAACAGGCCCATAATTTCTTGTTATTTTTTATTTTTATTTTTTTACTTAGATGCAAGTAGTTGTAATAGATGGGGCTCACAAGAATGTTCCGCCAGGTGTACATAACATTAATGGTGTCCTGCAAGGATTGGCTCCAATGCATCCACCACCAAATGCAGTGATCGCATTTCCATGCCAGCCAGGAACCATTCGAACAGATGAGGAAAGGCTGTAAGTGTCCTGTAATACACACGGCTGGTAAATCTGACTGGTCCCTGAACCATAAAAAAACTATATCACATGTGACATTAGTTATACGTGTTAGCTTATTAGTAGTTTTCAGGGATGGTGCAATATGGGTAAGTGTGACGTCATTGTTCATGTGATGTTTTTGTCCATGTGCTCTTACTTGTGTGGTTGGAATAAACTGTTTCTTGCCAGACTTTGTCATTCGTTATACAAGTTTATACATTCTTCAATCGCGTAACGTCACATTTAGAAGGAACAATACAATACAATATTCATTTACACACATGACACTAAGGAGCTCCTAAGTACTCATTAAAATGTGTACATGTGTACTAATAACAAATGTAAAAGAATAAAAGTAAACAACTAATTAATAAATGCTACCAAAGTACTAACTAGTAAGTAAATTATCTATGTACAAAATTTACAAACTAAAAAAATTACAAATTTACAAAGATCTACACTTTAAGTCGTGAACTTTAAGAGCCCGCTTAAAAGATAAAATGTCTTTAGATTCCCTAACCATTGAAGGCAACGCATTCCACAGTTTACTGACCAAAAAAGTAAGAGATTGATGCATACACACCAAATTGAATGGTGGAAGTTCTAATCTTGTGCTGAGCCCATGTAAATTATATTTAACATTCTTCAAATTGAAAAACTATTTAATACAAACTTGAAAAGCCCAGTGTAAACAGAATGATCGTGCTAACTTGGTATAAGAGCATCCCAACAATTCACACCAAGACAGTCTGATTAAACATACAGTTATGGTAATACAGGACTTCTGGTGTTATTTCCAAGTGGCAATAAGCGTCGGAACCCAGCTGCTAAATTTGTGATTGTGAGCAACTTTTAACTGGAGGATTCAAAGCAGAATTTTAGCACTTGTGGTCATTTTCCACAATTTTGGCTAAATTTCGCACAATGAGCATTGATTAAATTAATATGGAATTATCTATCCCAAGTGGTGTGAGGAAAATGACGAAGGAAAAGAAACGACATTTTTGGGGGGGTGGGGGGGGGGCACAACAGGATGAAAATATTGAAATACTTGGGGTGGGGGATAGTTTTTTGGCTTCTTTTCATCCCATTGCCCGAAGTTTTGGCACACGGCATCTGAGGAAGTTCACCCCTTAAGTTAAGTGCAGTTAAGATTCAGTGGAAACTGGCCTAAGTAGCAGAATTTATGGACACTAACTTTCTTTAACTTTTACCGGACAACTATTTTTTGATTGTCATTTAATTAAATTAGTGAAATTTAAATTTGAATCCTCAGAGACTACATAAAAAGTGTAGTAAAGAATGCAAGAGAGGAACGCATGTTGCTGAAAGGTTTATTTGATAAAGTCAGAAAAGATTTGTCTCAAAGACAGCCAGCAGTCAGCAGTTTACCTTTGGAATTTTCACTCACGTCATCCCTTCCTCCATTTTGTCTTAATCCTGAGGATCATGAAGGTCAGTCATTAATAGATTACAGGTGTACCAACAAGGACCATTGATGTTTTGATATTGAATGTGTCACATGAGAATAAAGCAATCTTGTACTTCTTCAAATTATGAGAATTTTATGTGAATTGGCAACAAGGCAAAAAGTAAAGATCATTAAATGATTGTGTTCGCACTTGCATGGCATTTTGTGCAACACAATTAAGGTTGTTGCATAAGACTCTCTGACTCAGACAATGAAAGAGTCACATTGTTTAAAAAAAGCATTTCGTGTCAAAAGCAACGTGAAGCTAGCATCCAAGAGCTTTGTAAATCCTCTGATAATGCAATGATAGCCCATCACAGGGTTCCTGCCAGCAATATTTCTTAGTATCTGCATTTTTACCCCCAAAAGATTAATCATTTTTATATTTTCACTGCAATTTTATCTCCGAAGGACTTGCAATACGCAATGAGAGCAATGTTTCCAGCAATAGCATTATAGTATCTAACTCAAAGTATGATGGACTCAGCATTAACACCCAGGATTGCATGAGACACCGCGAGTCATTGAGGATGGCACTGTTAAAAAATGGATGGCAGTGTGGTATGTTTCCAATGCAGGTTTTGCACGTGTGTTGTACAAACTTAACTTGATATTAAAAATTAATGATTAAATTATGGCTTGTACTCCAACGACATAACATAACCAAAATCAAACTTTATCACACTTTAACAGAGGAGATTTGTGACAAGTCAGCAAAAGAAATTATGGAAGATCTAAGAAATGCCTTGCACAAATGGAGGGACAGTCAAGGAGTAGTGATGCTCTATTTCATGGGGTACACTAAAGTGGTGAGACTTTTTTTTTTTTTTTTTTTTTACATTTTACGCCCAAGGGGTCTAAGCTAAATCTTTTCAGTATATCTATACACCGGTAGGCTAGCCCGAGCTTACTCGAGCGACCCCAATCGCTTTTCCAACTAGTCTTATTGAAAGGTATAGAATTTCAATGGGAAAGAGGACAACTGGAATTGAACTTTTCCTTGCATTGAGTCGTGACATTGGAATAAGCTTGGGCGTCCCGTGGTGTAAATGCAGTAGAAAGATTCGAATGTCCCGATGCTCCAGTGCATCAGCGATTATGCAATGACGTAAACCTACCAAGCTCCCAGCTTGTACACGAGTTTTTGGTTTTTGCATCTCCAGTCCTTGTGATTATTAATAGGAACTCTAGCGGCCAAATGATCTTCATTTCAATGATCCTCGTTAAGTTCGGAAATCTGCCAGAGGATCTTTGACAGTTTACAACTGTAGTTGCGGATGTGCTCGAACTTTTTTACGGTGCAAGACGCGACGGGACATTTCACCTGGTTCGAGTCTAGCGCTCTTAGTCACGTGACCAGTCTTTCGTTCTCAGCCCTTCACATACACAGTCAATCTCGTACCCAGAGTCCTCAGGCTCTTTGGTCAGCGGGTTGTCGCCAGGAGAGACTCTGGGATAATGAAAAAAATTCGAATTTTTTGATTGGCTGTTACTTAACAACTTCTAAAGAAACCGTCCCAGATTTTGTGGGAAAATGGCGTCCATTATCCCAGAGTCTCTCCGGGCGCCCACCCGCTGACCAAAGAGCCCGAGAACTCTGGGTACGAGATTGATACACAGTCGAATAGACATTTTTGGAGCAGGGGGGCCTGGTGATCATAAGTCACGTGACTTAAAAACCAGGAAAACGGCTCGTCGGCCACAAATGAGACTTTCCAGAAACGAACGTCTCAAGATACCCGAGACTTTTCGGAGCTATTTCGGTTGCCACAATTCCCATTGTATCTTAAAAACGAAAATGCAGTTGCATGTCTGAAATCTTGCCATTCCTTTTCCCTCAGTTCCTAACGTGAAAACATGTTAAAGGACCAGTCTTCTAGAGTAGAACAATCGGCCCTGAGTTTGTGCGCGTTGGTCGACTCTGCAAAATGACCAGTGTATTGTTCAAGCGAAGGTATCGTTTTAGCTTGGCCTTCATTGCATTTCAGATCATGGAATGCAACTATTTCTTTGGCAAGGATTTTAGAGTTGGATGTGTGGAGCCCCTCCGCTCGAGCGTACCTCTGCAGTGGTGTTTAGACCTTATGTGTGAGAAGCTGCAGTGTGTAAGTATTCGCAGTCTTCTTTTATTTTCAGCCTCTTCTTATTTTAAGAATAAGAGAAGCCAGATAAGTTTCGGATATCTTTTGTGTCGGTACTTTTGTTAGGAAAGATTTCAGTGGCCAAATTAGAACAAGCCAACCATACTAATGCCTTAGTTTGATGTTAAAATTTAGTTACCGTACTTAAAAGATTGTTTTAAGGTTGACATGTCTTTTAAACATTTCGCGGGTTCGCTGCTGTTATTTTTGCTGTTTGTTTGTCTGTTTGCATGTCAAACGCGGAAAGTGAGGGTATTTCCGCAACTCCCAACCCGAATCAACATTTGGCCTTTGTTAAGTATCCTCCTGTCATTTTTGCAGCGTAAAATCCTGATCGTTGATGACTTGAATCCATCCACGGCAGGACTGGCACCAATGACCACCCCACTCGACGTCATGATAAGTTTACCAAAAGCCGCCGATTCTAGGTTAGTTCATAGGATGAGTGAAAAATGGGCTTTTCTCTTAAGTTAATAGTGAATTAGTCCTATGGCTTGTGTGGGCTTCTCAGGGCAGTCACAAATGAGTCTATTGTCTCCGTTGAACCAAGCGTGGTTCGCGCGCCATCTTTTCTCCGAGCTCGTGGCCGAATACGTGTATTTGGTTGGTTTCTTTGAACGTCTCAGTGTTTCTGTGGTCAGATGAAAAACGTGTCTTCGTGTGTTGCGACACCCAGTCGAAAACCTGTCTAATAACTAAGTGTGGTTCTTGAACGCAACTTGTTATCCCTCGTCGTTCTGGCAGCACTAAAGGCCTTAATTCGGTGCGTTAATTGGCTGTAAGCCAGTGAGAACTGCTTATAATACGTAGTCAAATGCGGTGGTTGAGTTAAATGTCGAATTTTAGTCGTATATTCGACCGAAGTCGAATTTCATTCAAATCTGTCGAATTTAATTGATTCAAACGTCTCATTTTATACGCATATAATAGAACATTTTACAGTTATGGCTGAATTATCTAGCCTACGGATAGAAGTGAGGACGGCGGTGACCTTGTTTTGATACAAAGCTATTTGCTTTTCTTATGTTCGTGCAGATTTGTTAGCATTACAACAACACGTTCTACATGATAGAAGCATTGCGGTCTGTATTTATGCAAGGTCACCGGCAGCGAGTCTGCCTTTCGTCGGCCAGTTCACTGAGCAAGCAACTGTAAAATGGCATATTCAGGAATTAGATTCAGCGCGTGTAAAATGCGATATTTGAACCAGGCCTTAGCATTCACTTCACTTCGGCTTCCGTGAGAACTTTTAGTTACCGGGACACAACAAATGACCCCACACACGAATTTCACAGGAGGAAAGAGTTGTTAGCGACCATTTCCCCTGAACCTGTCTTATGCCGTTAACTTAGGATTCCTGCATCATCGGAATGTCCAGTCGTGTCTTTTGTCTATGGAGGTGATAATACTATGTACTTATTGACTGAGTGGGAGGGCCGGACGGGAAAATATTTGGCCCGAGGTCATGGCGTACGGACCGAGCGCAGCGAGGTCCGTGCGCCATGACCGAGGGCCAAATATTTTCCCGTCCGGCCCGACTTAATCTTTATTATTAATCTTTATTTATTATATTAATTCCCGTCCGGCCCGACTTTATCATACGACCACCGCGCTTCAGTTCGCATCTCGCGAAGAGCCGCACGCGATCCTAGCAGGGCCGGACGGCTTTTTCCGGCCCTGCTCGCGCCATCGCGTACGGCCCTCATACGGGGATTTTCTCAATAGTTTTGCAATGAAAGCGCGCGCGGGGCCGTACGGGTCATATGATAATGTTCATTTTTTCCTTGTTTTCAGGCATCCTGATGGCAACAGCTTTACAAGTAAATTTGCTCATTTGCTTGAAACCAAGAGTGGCCAACTTTCGCTGAAAGACATAGTGAAAAAGGCTGCATCTTTCGAACGACATCGCCTCAGCTCCAGTTGGTTGAATTAGAACTTGTGGTCTCTCGTGGTCTTCGTATTAATTATATTGAGCGGCAGCCTCGTTCCGTTGGTTTCTTTTCTTCCCGTCCCCGTGACTTGGAGAGACCCTTGGAACGAGATAGCTAGAGCGGTTAATCGTCAATAAGGAACACTTAGGATGCATTCTTCTGGGAGTGTTCTGTCTATTCCTATTCCGGTTTAGGATTAAGGGAATATCAAAAGAACGCGTGTTGCCAAAACGGAATGGTTCTTGCAGAGGTGACCTCATGTGAGAACTAACGCTCGGAATAGTCTGGACACGACTGAGACTAAAGTTTCGGCAGCCGCGCACGATTTTCGCGCCAAAATCCCAAAAGAACTCGTGTTCTGTGTATTCCGTGTAAACGGTATTCTGTTGACTCCGTTCATTCTGCTATCGAGAGCAGAATGACGTTCATTCCGAAAACGGAATAAGTCCCCCCAAAACGCGTAAACCGACCATTCCGGTCTATTCTTATTAGTCTCAAAAAAATGCACCATTAAAAATGAAATACGCTTTGAAAGGACCTAATCACGTGCCAAGAAGCATGCTGGGACGGAAGCCCAGCTACGAGGCTCGCTATGTTGTAGAAACCCAGCAAAACTTTCCATCGAAGGAAATTGAAAATTACCACGAAACGACAGCTTTTGTGTGTTCAAGTCGATACACAAGGACCCTCTAGAGCCTTTTACTTGAGGTCCTCGGGTCAGGCACGTGACAATGTTCTTTGTAGAATTTGGTAAAAACCTCTCGAAGATGACTAAGTACACAATTTTTAGCATCAGTCACGTGGTAGAGTATTTCGAAAGATTTTGTGTTTAAGTGACGAACGGAACTGCGCGTCCAGTGCACCTCAAATCTTTCAAATTTTTCACGGACGTTATTCCCAAAATGATACACTACAGCGGCACATGGGGAACTACACTGAGCATGTACAACGCGCCCGGCAAACCTCACTACGAGAACTGAGCGGATTTGGTTTAGGTACTGGCTAGATGTTCGGCATTTTCTATCAGTTAAATTCATTTCCAAACCATAGAGCTCAAGCCTGCCTTTTTTACAAGCGTTTTGCAGCTGGCTCAGTTGGATATTTCACTGCAATGATCATTCTGTCACTAAAAAAAGAACAAGTACCTTGTTTTCGTTTCTCGCCTTCCCTCGCGAGGTTTTGAGTTCACGATGGAATGGGGATGGCTTATATGCCCTGCGACAATAGAGTCAGTGACGAGGAGAATTGTCACCGTAAGAGTTGAAGTGTCGAGCGTTCTTTGTCAGAATCAACCGAAGCTGGCAAGATCCTCTGAGCTTTAGTGTTCGGACCACTCACCCGACATACTATGTGAACACTCGTGGACTGCACAGTGTTGGGTTCTATGGTGTTATATCTGCTCAAAAATTGACTTTTACTCTCGAGGTTACATCATAGTTAACAAAGTCCGCCAAGCCGCTGCATGGTTTTCCTGCACAGCTTTCCCGTTATGATATTTAAGTATATATTTAGGTAGATATTAGGGAGCTTAAGCAAAGGCGTTTTTGAGCCACGTACGTCAACCGGAAGTGGACTTTTCGTATTGTTGGGCAGAGGTTTCAACCAGATTTTCTAGCAAAGCGTCTCTATAAGAGTAAAGACGCCGAGCAGTACAAATGTGGTAGCGTCAATGCAGTTTGAACGGGAAAACGCTACATTTCCGGTTGACGTACGTGGCTCAAAAACGCCTTCGCTTAAGCTCCCTACTGTAGTTTGAAGCACGCTATCCGCCCGAGCATTAACTTGTCACCTTAATGGTTTTTTGGCGCGATGCCAAGTAAAAAATCTCAGAGGTGCAGTCGGTGGGCTTAAAATAACTGCATGAGGTCAAAACTTTGAACACGATCCAAACTTAGTCAGCTCGAAAGACATGTGTCGTGTGTAATGTTCAGTTCGTGCAGTCTTAAAAGCGCTGAAATCTGATAAGCCAGAAAAATAGTTGACTTGATTGCCAGAATATCTAATTTATTTTGTTTTCTATTTTATTGAATATCCGTGCCGCGTTTGCATATTGTGGGGTTATATAGCAGCACTGAGAAGGTGACGAAAATTTTTACTGAAGAAAAGGTTCCAGTCGGTCATGGGAAATAGTGGAAGGAGAGATTTTAAAGGAGATTTTAGACCTTCATCTCACTTTCAATTTAGGTAATTACAGATAAAATATTTCGCACAAAATGTACTTTTAATATGCAAGTTGTAAAAATAAAGAATTATGCCCTTGAAGTTCGATGTCACGTTTTATATATATTGTGGCGCGCTGCAAAACGTGGGGTCAGCCTGGGCGGTTACTTTGAATGTTGTGTGCCATCTGCGGGTGCTTTCCTTTCGTCAGAACTTGCCGGCCAGACCAGTCAGTTTGCAAAGAAAATGCGACAATTTGAACAAACAGTTGCATGATATCCCTTACATTCTTTGAGAGGAGTATATATCATGCTCGAGAAGTGTTTTATTTAACAAATAAAGAAGCCTAAGCCGTGTATTACACTATGATAAAACACGATGGGCATTTGAGAACACGAGGGAAATGTAGACAACACGAGCCGCAGGCGAGTGTTGTCTACATTTCTCGAGTTTTCTCAAATGTCGGGAGTGTTTTATCACAGTGTAATACACGGCTTAGGCTTCTTCATTTGCTTTATGATATAGAGGTAATGTGGCGAAAAACAATAAAACACGCTTTTTCTATGTTTTATACTCTGATAAAACATGGGTTTTTGACCAATCAGAGCGCGCGCAGGATCCTATCTATATTATAGTTTGAATTAAGGCATTGTAGAGTTAACCGCTCACCCAAATGCCCGCTCTGGCCGGTCAGTTCTGTCAAATGGAAAGCGCCCTACGTGTACTTGTCATGCCGATTTATATCAAGTAGCATGAAATGTAATTTCCGACGTTTGAGGGACGAATTAGTCCGAAATTATTATTCTGACGGCACGTTGAAGAGACTCGCGGTGCATCTCGGGTTGCTTAAGGACTATTTAAGGTTTTTGGCGGGAGATCTAAGTCATTCAGGGTCGGTCAGTCGGAGTGTTCGCCCGCTTTATTTGTTTGTTTGTTGTTGTTTTTTTCAGGATTGCGTTTCGATTTGATCGACTCGAGTAGCATGCCCTTTCCTCGGGGTTTCGTGCTGCTGCATTAGATGAGGAATACGTTTCCACATATTTTTTGGCCACATCTAAAGGGTGTTTTTTTAGTGGTTTTTCGTATCTGGCGTAGCACAGTTTCTGAATTTTTGGAATCTTTAGTTAATTTTCTGAGGTAAAGACATGAATAATTAATAGATATTAGGATACATTGAATCGCACGGCTCATGGCTGACTGACTCATCCCCCAAAAAAATTTTCACATTGAAAGTCTCGTGTGAGTGTAGTCAGAATTGATACCTTCTGCGACTCCATCTGGAAACACTCAAATTCCCTTTGTCGTTTTTCCGAGTGTGCCCGCTCCATGCCATTGCTGATAAATTCCGTCAACATTTCATTCGATCACCAGGCTGAAATCTCACCATCTTCTTTACTACAATTGCGAGAATGCTACCATTTCGACGTTTCGGCCCTAGCAGTATATATTATGCAGGACGTTTGGTACCATGCCATAACCTACAACCCTGGACAAAATTCTTGGGATTCTAACGCGGTATACTGAGCTAGTTAAAATGACGCATCTTGCCCTCACCCCTTCCTCACCCTCCCGGTGCAATGTTGACCTCAGGCATACACTTAACATTAGGGACTGGAAGATCTACGACGGCAACGCCAGCGACAACGCCATCAAACAATGAGCAGACAAAGGCTCTGCACGTGCGCTTGAAGTTTGGTACATTTCTTTCCCGTCATCAAATAACCGAATTTCAAGTTCTAAGGAAAACGTGGGCACATAATGGAGAATTTTGATTGCTATTCTTCGTTTGAACATCGTTCCTCCCAATTCGGTTCCTGGATAGTTCGGATAGTTTTTAGAAGCTGAACGAAGTGGGGTAATCACGAAAAACTCTGCAAAACGCAAACTAGCAATTTTAAATGAGGTTTTCATGGACTTCGCCGTCGTAGATCTTAAAGTCCCTATGGCCTGGGCGAGGGGAGGACAGAAATTGTTTGCTATAACAACATCCACCACCTCTTTAACGTCGTGAATGCGAGCATACGCAATGAACGACTTATCGCTGTATGTCTGCTGGAGAGTGGAGGAATTCTGGGTAACGTCCTGGCCATTCTAGCAATTTGTATGAGTGCCGCACTTGGTTTGCTCAAACAGAATCTTTTTCGTGTTCTATCAGTTTAGAATTTTAAAAGTAATAGATGCTTTGTTCGTTATTTTAAATTTTCTGATTGTTTTTTTCTTTTTGGTTATTACCCTGTTATCAGGTGAAATACATGTATTAGCCATGTTTCAGCTACCACTTAATTTTCACAGATGTCATTCTAAGCTAGATACTAGTGTATCTAAAAGATAGTAATGCTGCGTCACATTTTGTTGATAGTGTGATGTTTTATGCAGTGACCAGAACAAGATTGAAGACCACCCTTTCCATCCAAGTGGTATTCTGTTGTAGAACTGGATTGGCGGCAAATAGAGATTTCCAAATTGTCTGCAAGAAAAAAACAACGACAGGAACGAAACTGTCCTTGAATGCATCAACTTCATACATGATGACGCATCGCTGTTGATCGTGACAAAAAGCAATCTCGTTCCCAGAGCCCACGTGTCTTTTGGTCAGCGCCAAGACACGGAGCTCTGGACTAATCAATCACCGGAACTCCAAGATTTTAGGATTTCCGGTATTACTGAAAAGTGAAATTGAGTGATCGTTAAAACACAAGGGCTTACAAAACCAGGGACAAATCTTCTTGTTTACAAGTTAGGTTGGAGATTTTTGCTCCATATTCGTAAATAACAAGCTATTTTGCATTCAGTAGTTCACGCATGAGCACTTTGATAAATCGAGAAGCCAATAAACATAGCTCTTCAAGTTGATTATTCCAGAGCTCCGTGTCTTGGCGCTGACCAAAAGACACGTGGGCTCTGGGAACGAGATTGGACAAAAAGCACATAGTGATCTCAACTATGTTTGGACATTAAACAATACACATCAACCTCCCTTTTATCAAATCCAAAAACGAAAGATGTGGAAATTGTAGGAGCAGAAAGCTGACTTATAAATTCTGAACTGGTACGCACATGTCTCTAGAATCGAATGTTGACAGACTGACGAGGACGCGTCCATCGCGATGTGTGAAAATGCTGAAGCTTTAGCTTAAATTCATGTTTGGATGGAAATGAATAGATCGCAGCCGGTATGAAATTAGCGTGTTCTACGGTTCTCGTTTGTTTTAATTATTCTACAAGCTTAAGTACCGACGACTTCCCTTCATTTAATAATTCGACCAAGGGGGCGAGACTGCAACGACGATTAATTGTGTCCATTGGATAAAAGATGTCACAATTAATCGTCCAGATTTACAAACTTTCAAATACTGCATTAAGGTCAACAGCAAGGGTTGTAAAAGCCAAGCACCATCTCCCTCACATCGCTTTACAGGTAAATCAGAGCGAATCATAACCACCAAGCTTTCTCAACTGCAATTCACGCGAAAAAGGACACCAGACGAACGGTGTCACAGCCTCGTGTTGTTCGTGGGGCAATGCATTCTGGTAAAAAGTGGCGCAGTGCACTCTGGTTAAATGCATAGCATTCTGGTAAAAGGTGATGAATTCGAGAATTCGTGCTCCCTTCTATATATTCTTCTTAAATGCTGTTTATGTTGCTGCTCGCTCGCTACGCTCGCTCCACAGCAATTAAAAAATCGTCATTTCTCAGTTAACAGTTAAAATTTCAGCCAATTCTCAGCTGCCATCCATTCCATCTATTCTACGAGTTTTTGTAACGACGATTTCTCTTCATCTGATTTAAGAATTCGACCACGGAGGCGAGACTGCTAAGAAATGACATACTAAGTTTAAAATAAGATGTCACAATTAATCGTCAGGATTTACAAACTTTCACGTACTGCATTAAAAACAAAAGCAAGAGCTGTGACAGTCTATCACGATCTCCTTCACATCGTTTTACAGGTAAATCAGAGCAAAATTTCTCACTGGAATCCACGCAAAAAGACGGTATGACATCTTCGTGTTGTTCGTGGCGCAATGCACTATGGTAAAAAGTGGCGCAGTGCACTCTGGTTAAATGCGATGCATTCTGGTAAAAATTGATGAATTCGAGAATTCGTACTATATTCTTATTATTCTATTCGTAGTATATATTCTTTTTAAATCCTGACTAGGGTATCTAAAAGATAGTAATGCTGCGGTACATTCTGTTGATGTTGACATATTTTACGTAGTCATTAATCTATATGCGCGTTCCAAGTCTTACATTATAACCTTTATTTCTTAAAGGAGTGTCAAATTGTGGTGTGTAAAATATTATATATTATATATATATACACATAAATATAACTGCAGACAGTACTGTTTCGGCCTTCTGGGCCTCATCAGTGCAGTGCTGATGCTAGGATGGAGGAAAGACTAGGTAGCCGCCCCGAATGATCCCACACATTTGGTATCATCTAAGTCATGCCAGAGTGCTCAAACTAGAAAACTAGTGATGTCCTTGTATGCATCAACTTCGTGCATCAACACATCGATGGTGAGGTGTGACAAAGGATCGAGACAATAAAGCACATATACATACACATACGATACGCATCTACCTTCCCTTTAGCAGAAAATCGAAAGATGTGCAAATTGTAGGAGCAGAAATCTCACTTATAAATTCTGTACTGGTACGCATTTAATGTCTCTAGAGTGTTGACAGTGTCGAAGACGTGTCCATCGCCGGATGTATGAAAATGCTAAAACTTAAGTTACAATTCATGTTTGGATGAAAAGGAATAGATCGTAGCATATATGAAATAAGTGTGTTCTACAGTTTGCGTTTGTTTTAATTATTCTACAAGTTTTTGTAACGACGATTTCTCTTCATCTGATTTAAGAATTCGACCACGGAGGCGAGACTGCTAAGAAATGACATACTAAGTTTAAAATAAGATGTCACAATTAATCGTCAGGATTTACAAACTTTCACGTACTGCATTAAAAACAAAAGCAAGAGCTGTGACAGTCAATCACGATCTCCTTCGCATCGTTTTACAGGTAAATCAGAGCAAAATTATTCACTAGAATCCACGCAAAAAGACGGTATGCGTTCGGTATGACATCTTCGTGCTGTTCGTGGCGCAATGCACTATGGTAAAAAGTGGCGCAGTGCACTCTGGTAAAAAGTGATGAATTCGAGAATTCGTACTCCCTTTTATATATTCTTTTTAAACCCTGTTTATGTTGCTGCTCGCTCGCTACGCTCGCTCCGCAGCAACTCGCTACGCTCGCTCCGCAGCAATTAGGAGTTTATTTAGTGAAATGCATTTTTCGCACTCAGTTTCCACAAGTGTCCCATGATATAAATTAGTTTTTCACTGTATTTTAATGCATTAGCAATCTCAAATCTACTTACAATATTATGGAATCTCTGACTGAGCTGTTTACGCCATTTACTTGGTATGCATCAAGCACTGTGACACCTTCTCATGGTCCGTCTTGAACAATGTTATCACAAGAGCAAAGTAGAAGACTAACATACTTAAAGTAATCACTCTTTTTCTAGTATTATATTAACAAACTTGAACAGTAAAAACGCAAAAACTGCTTGGTGAAACTCTATCGCAAATAAACAGCGACAACGTTTAATTTTGTGGTTACCACTTGTATTTTTTTTAATTGTAGTGTAATAAGCTGTAATTATCGAAGTCAAGGGAAGCCTACCGATGACTGGCGGCTTATGGTCAGGCTTCTATTGACAAACATCTAAGCTTATCCTGTTTAAGCCATTTGGTCATGTAGTGATACCCTGTTTAAGACAGAAAATGATGAACTCGATACCCCGTTCGAGACAAAACAGCTTGAAAACCGTACCCTACGGGGCCGCACGTCCCCGTTAAGGCCATTTAAGGGAGTACCCCCGGGGTTACCGGCGGCCATTTCGGTATCCTTCTGACCCGGCAGTGGTTCGAAAGGTTGATGGCGCTGTCCATTGGATAAAGAAAGCACTATTCAAAGGATAACTCAATTGAATTTGCTCGCGCTTATCCGCTGGATAGCGATTTATCCCGATGGATAGCATTATCCACCTTCCGAACAACTGGGACCTGAACGACATCTTTTATTTGCGTGATGTGAAAACCAAGAATTGAAAGGTTAGTGGTTTTATTGTTTACTTGTGTGACGTGCTAGCCTGCGTAGCAGCCGTTTCCTTTCGTTTTCCGAACGGTCGCGAAGGGGACGAAAACTGCGAGAGAGTGCGAAAAATAAGGAGTAGGGGGAGGGGGTGAGGCAGCCTTCTCCCCCTCTCGCTCACCCCGTCCCCACTTCTCCCTAATTTTTTGCTCACCCCAGGCGCTCGCCCGCTTTATCTCTCGCTTGTTCGATCTCCGCCTCCAGGTGGAAAAGGAAAGGAAACGGCTGCTACGCAGGCTAGTAACGTTGCAAGCCTTCTTGTCACGCATTCCAGCCGCTGATCTAATGCGCGACGAACCGATGGAACCATTTCCAGCTGCTTGTGAGAAACATCTACATTGGTATCTATTTGATCACTTTTCAACGGGCAACGGAAATCGAAAATTGTAATTTGCTGCGGTTCGCAGCAAACTGTTGTTTTCACGGTTCACCTACTTTTGACGGTTACCATGACAACGCCATGTGGATTAATGAGCGGGAATTATTGAGGAAAATCACTCTAGACTGACCTCGCTGTCGTTCTTAACGTTCAAATATTAATTTTAAGCTTTTTTATTTTATATTAAGTTTGTAACCCTACTCCCTCAAGGTTGTTAGTAATGCCTAGCGCTGCATTCGGGAGGGATCAGCTTTCCTCCTTTAGAGACAGGGTGTTTTTCCTGACGGGCAGCAGGCAAGGAATTGTTGTATGCCACATGGCTCATTTGAACTTGTCTAATAAACGGGACTGTCTCTAGCCCTTTACCGGTATAGCGGTCAGTACCCTATTTAACAGTGAATTTGTGTGGTTGTGGGATTGTTCTGGGTTGGGAATAGGGAAAACACTAAGATACTAACATTGGGGAAAATTACATTCAAATTTACATGTAATAGTCCTAACTGAATTTGGAAGGAGTAGTAGGCGGCCAAATCAGATATCATGGTAAGAAATGGTAAATTTTAGCCGGTTCTCACTAATTTTAGTCTCCTTCGCAGCCGTTTTTTTTAGCTGCGAAGGAAAATACACGCACATTTGTATCGGCGTACATTCAAAACAGCTGCTATAGAAAAAAAATTTCTAAAAAAAAAAAGAAAAGAAAAGAAAAAAAAAACGATCTTCCCGAAAATTAGCTACAGTTACCTTTTCAGTCTTGGTTTACATGTAAGTCGCGAAAAATTTTAATAACAGAGCTCTTGGTGAAAAGTTTGTTTGTGAAGAAGAAATTCAAGAGTTTTATAAAACGAGAAAAAAAATTCTACACGAAAGAGAGTGCGAGACATGTATCGGGAGATAGATAGAAGGCTTCCGCCGATCACTTAACAAAAACTACTTTATAACCTCAGTAAAAAGTCTGGATAAATATTTTATTTCCTTAAGAGTACACAACCTAAACATCGGTGAAACTTTGAAGTACTCAAGGCAGGAGAAACGTGAACAATTGTTTACAATGGTAATTTTCTTGTTCAGCTGGTACGAAGTCGCGCGTGTTGCAACAAGCGCTGTCATTGGCTATTATGGAGTCATATGTCGTCTGATAATTTTCACCTTTGCCCTGCCGCGCACACCAGATGGCTGGAGTGCTCTTATTGGTCAATTATCGTCAGGCCACTGACGAACCATCGGAAGACTTGGATAAATACGTGAACTTTACAAATTTTCTTCTTCTTTCTCGCTCAATGGGACTATCGATGCAGTGCCTACTTTGTGGAAGACGCTCTGCCTCGAGCGGGCAATTTTTCCTGAAGTTATTTCAGCTTCACCAAATGACTCCGTCGGTTGTGAACGTTTTCGTCCGAGGAATGGTGCTGTTTATACTCGGGGCCTTCTTGGCTCTCGTCCTTTTCATGGTTTCTATTTTACCCGAAGTTCGTAGAAAGAGAATTCCAGCGCTAGACTTTGGAATCATTGCAAATCTTTTCAGTTCTGTTTGGTGGATCGCTCCTTCTTCGGGGACAATGGCAGCCCTCGTTGGAATCATATATCCATGCTCTGATATTCGACTTGGAAAACCTCACAAATTACAGAGAGAGTGGTCGAGCGTCGCAAAATGCGTCGTTTTATTCCTAGGAATAAGCCATGCTTGTGCTGTATCCTTTTGTCGTTTGGTTGAGTCAGGTTTCGATGTCACTTTAAGTGTAAGAAGAGTATTTAATTGCACCGATCGTTGCCTCGCTTCCGGGCACTTTTAGGCCAAAAACAAACATTTTAAATCCCAGATATCCGCATGTCATTGAGCTAATTATTACCAGTATCGACTTCCTCCTCGTCCCCTTTTTACCTTTTACTTGCTATTATAATTATCAGAATAATTGTGTTATTTTCTTGTTATTGTGCATAACCATTCGCTGAACCTGGTTAACGGGTTTGTTTCTCTGCCAATCAAGTGTCGGATTCTCTTTGATGTTCATAATGGTTTAAACATCCCGTATGGACTACGGATGAAAAGGGTGGCAATTTTTGTATGGACATGAAAGAACAATAGGTTAAACCCTACGTAGTGTTTTTATGTGTGTGATCTTGGTACGTGATTTGTTTGTCAAACCAGTTCAGCCAGCCTTCATGTTGTCAATGGTATAGGAACTGTTACACTTTGTGATCAATTAATAGATTATTAATTTCAACTTCACATGATTTTCTTAAATTTTTAAAATAAGGCAAGCTTTTTTAAAGTAGAGGGTACACCATTTAACCCTTTTTAAGATCCAAGCCATTTCAATCGTCATAAGTAAATTGTTAAAAATGCTTTTCTTGCCCTTAGAAAAGTACTTCCAGCTTTAATCTTAAAGTCAAGAGGTCTCACGTCAAGAGGTCTGACAGACCAAAAACCTTGAGATGCCATTTCATGCTTCACAAGTAAATTTGTTCAAAATCTTTCCAGCTTTATTATCTCAATGTCAGGAGGTAGTGACCAGACCAGCTAGACAAAAATTATGTGAAATCAGTTTAGAGCCAAACTGCATTGCTGAAAACAGTGTTTACAGAAATTCTACTCCTGAATTTCTAACTTCAAGCTCATTTTGTAGAGTCCTAGAAGCTGCTTGCAAATGCTGTCAGCATCTTCGAAGGTAGAGAAAGTTATGATTACACTCACAGGTTTAGTCATATGCAAACTCAAAGAGAGTAATTTTTTTAAAAATAGAAAATTAATAAACTGTGTTTACTAACTATAAATTAAACTAATAGTTCTCATCCAACTTTAGCATGGAGGAAAGAGAAAAATTCCAGCCACACTTGAAAACATGGAGCCGACAGAACTATCAACCATGTTGAAATGTATGAAAATTTATCGAGGGTTATAAAATAAATAAACGGCTTTCTGGCTTGCTGGTATGTTGGCTGATAATGAGCTTGGCTGAGAGATTGTCCTCAAAATTTCACATTTGCCCTTCAAGCTTTGCGTCTCAACCAAATATTCATTTTTCGGACAATCTTTTAGACATAGACATTATCAGCCGACATACCAGCTGTCCGAAGGGGGTTATTTACTAAATGTCAGCAAAGCAAAAGTGCTAAATCTAGGGTAGCACTGCAAAGTTAATGTTAATAATGTTCTTGAAGAAATTCATTAGATGGGTTGTTTAATATCAGTTTGTTAATATTTTGTTCAATCCTTGACTTTATGGTAGAAAATCCCTTTTAACAGTCCAAAACACTTTTCTGTCTTTATGGCAGTAGCCTCATTAATTCTGTGGTGGTTGTATGACCGGTCTAAGAATGGACTTGGACTTGCCGTTCTTTTAACGATGTGTACCTGTGCTGTACTTCAGTTTTTAATCAACCTTGGAGTTTACATGTAAGTTGTTCACAAACTTAAAAAACGTCCTTGGGTGCTCACAAGTTTTCAGATTTAGCTGACAAAAATAGGGACCATTCATTATTTATCAGAAAGGTTTTTTGTTTGGGGCGGGGGGG
>BLFK01000713.1:122317-137317 GCA_014634185.1 Astreopora myriophthalma
GTGTATTTTTAGTTGCTATTGAAGGGGGGGGGGGTAAATTCCGAGCTCTCCCAAATTTTTATAGTAAAAGGAGAAAAGATTGAAGTAGGTGGCAAGTTCCCCTTTATTGTATCAATGCCCAGGGCCCTCTTTAGTGTGGGTGACCTTCAATTAGAGGGGTGGGGAGGGGGTTGGGGAACCTCCCCAGGAAAATTTTGAATTTGGTGGCTCTTTAAAATGCATAATTTCAGCATATTTTGAGCTACTGCATGTTTTGCCCATTCTATCACTGTCACTTTTCCATCTGCGCATCTCCTTTTATATAAATCGTTTAATGTTATGACCAGTTTTGACACTTTGCACAACAGCTCAAAAGAGAAAACCTCTAAACCTTGCTATTTTGTAGCCAGTGTGCGAAGGGCGAGTAGATGGAGATTTTCGCTGGGTGCCGGTGCTTACAGAGAACACTGTTAAATTTTAAAGAAACCCTGTCTTAATTAAAAAACAACAACAAAACTGACAGCAATGTTTATTTACTACAGTGTCTCAGTAAGAGCTGGCCACCCCAGACTTCATGGGGATCCTTTGGGCTCCCTATGACACTTGGAAGAGTAAACCTTGCACAGCATTTTCGTGCGAAGGCTTGGAGTATGATTTATAACTACAATTTCTCTTTTTGGTAGTGCCACTTGTACCCAAGGTTACTTAATTAATAAACTGTTAATCAGTACGGTAACCATATTACTGTTATGCATTGAGCAAAAAACAGTATGCGTACATACAAGTATAAATTTATAGAAATGTTAATTTTAAGGGTGAGGGGGTATTGCAATGTTTCCCTAATTGTACAGAAGGGACCAGTTTTACTGAGAGGCATACCTGAAAAGAAAATGAAAATGTTAATTTCTCACCCATCCTGGTTAAAAAAAAAGTCTGTTTCAATGAAATCCAAAATATTGCTTTGAATAAGTGGGTTGAAATTTTATATGCAAGCGATTTTCGTCAAGATGCTGCAAGTTTTGGGTTCAAGTTTGTGTTTTGGCAAATGATTAACAGGTAACCTTAGTTTTTTACTCTTAACTTTTTAAATCTTTGTTCAATCTTCCCAGTGTAAAATGAAGTTAATTTGAGAAGCCCACAATATTTCTTTATCTACTGTGCATTTAGGCGAATTTATCTGTTCTTGACAAAATTTAATTTATGCAAAAGCTATCAAAACACGCAGGAGTCAGTGGGTAAACTGATGAATACAGCTACCACACGGCTTTGTATATCCTCTAATTTCATTGAATCGGTATAGGAAGCTGGACATGCATACTTTTTAATGGAGAATTTTCATTAAATGTTTTAAATGCATTCGGGCACTTAATATACACTCCAAAACTCCAACACAGATTGCTTTTAACATTCCTGGCTTCGTATATAGTGTGGAATCCTTCATCACATTACCAAACTGTAAAACTTATCACTAAATCGCTTGGATCTACTCCCGCAAAATTGACAACGGTGTATCATGTTCGAAAATGTGGGTGTGGATGACGCGAGCTGTCAAACTGTCACCTAGCTTAAGAAATTCTGTATGAAACCATTGCAGTCTCTCTTTTTCCTCGTACTGGCACCCAGGAAACTAACGGCTCGGGGTTTGTCGCTCGCTATTTTCGTGTTTGTTCTGTTCGTTCTGCTCACAGATTTTAGAGCAAAAGAGACTGCTCGCAGTCTAGACTTTGCCACTCGTTTTTGCTGCTTTAACAGCGGCCAACTCTTGTGCTCCCCAACAAAACCACAAGCTATGCATACTACTTGCACCCAGCAGCAAGCACCAGGAAATTATGTGAGGATTTTTTGTTTTTTTGGTCCACGTACATTTGGTAATAAATTATTGCAAATCACAATATTGATCTTCTTTGTCTTTTTCAGAAATGGTGAGCCAGATTTCCTATATGCAAGGGCTTGGATACCATGGTACTTTTTCTCTGGTGTTGTAACATTTGGGTCTATTGGAAGACAACTTGCCATGGTGAGTATTTTAAGAAAGTGTTTAAATGAGTTTAACTATGCACTTAAGTAACGGTAACTATACATGATATTTGTAACTGTAACAACAGTTAAGTTATCAAGGTGTACCTAGAAAGAAGTGTTTCAGAAGCAGCAGTTGCTGCATTGGTGGGATCAAATTACTTTTAACTTGGTGTGGATATAAAATGTCCACAAAAAGATAGATTAAACAGTTATTTTGAATTTGAGCCATTTGTTAGTAGGATTAGTGTTCATGCTTTTGAAAAGTTTAATGGCCACTTTAAAACTTTTTTCACTCAAGCTAACGATCTAATTTATACCACAATTTAGTTTTGCATCTCCAGAGCAGTCACTAACTTTTCAAGTTGGTGGTGAAATAAGAGAAGTTTGTGGAAAAAAAAAACAGTGAACTTGGTAGTGTTAACACCTTTTTTAACTCTCTTCTCAGGGATGAAATGCCATGTTTTTTATTTTTATTATTATTTTTAAGATAGAGAAACATACAGAAAAAAATTAATACATGTACTTATACATACATACATACTTGCTTTTAATTACATAACCTAGTTTCAATATTGTGTATAACTGTTGAAACTGCATGTAGGCCGGGCAAAATCCCTCGCTAATGACAGACCTGATCTTATAATAGATGAAGGTAGCGTTGTTCCTCACAACCACACAGGTCGACAGTAAGTTTTTAATTTGGTGGGTTGCCCTTCGGGCTACAAGGCTTCATAGTTTAGTTGACCGAGTTTCAACATTCAGCACAGACAAACCAAATGGAAGCTTTACTTACAAAACAAGAATTTGTTTTATTAAGTAAACTCTAACTTTACATTAACGTTTAAATGCATTATCTGGCAATTTAAAGAAATGTAAACTGCTCATATAATTGTCATGTTTGTCACATGAGCCAATTTATGTTGGGAAAATGAAGAAGTCAGGTTTTATGCGATAAGATTGAAAAGTATTGTTAGAAATAGTTATTTTATCAGTTACCTATTCTTTAAGTAAAACAAAGGAATATGAATAAATTAGCCTGCGAGCAAGCTCTCTCGTGCGGTGTGGGTGGGACTGGCCACTTTGAAACTTTTAAACTCCACCCACCCACACCGCACGAGAGAGCATGCTCGCAGGCTATGAATAAATTACTTGTAATAGTCCAACCATTTTCGAGCTACCGTGAACCAAATTTGTTCGAACACAAAAGGTACTAGTTTGTCTAGACAAGTGTGTCTGCATGTGCATTTTCAAAATTTTAAGAAACATTCCAGCTTGAAGGCTGCAACACAAGCATGTAAATTAAAATTGTTTCTCTGCACTTTATAGAAAAAAAAAATTGAACAAGTTTTCCATTTTTAAGTTGGCAGTGTGGATTTCAGACAAATCAAACCATGCATAGTAAATTTCTGAATTACTTTATACGTTCATCTACAACCTTCACAGAAATTTGTTTTCCTACCAGGCAACTAAGTTCCCAAACTTACTTGCCTTGATGAATTATTTTTAGTTGCCCCAGGCAAGCGGGCAAGCTTTAATGTTGACCCCTAAACCATAGGCCAGGCCACTGAAAATCAAAGGTGTCTTACGGGGGATTTCCATTTGACAGAAGTAGCCTGCCATACATGGTGGTATGAAGGGCTAACTGTACAATGCCTTCAAAATAACACCCTCTGAGCATGGTATGCACAAAAGAATGCAAGGGACTTTCATGTAACACTTCCAGCTGTTTAATTTTTTTCTGCAAAATGGCTCGTCTGACCAGCCAGCTGTGGCAAACGAAGAAAAGTGTTCTTAGACTGCTGTATGATGTAAATTAAAGCCCCTTGTGTTAGGAATGTGTGTGGGTTTCATCATCTGCAGTGCAATCAGTCGTGGTAAATAATATACAATTTCAAACATGAACTTGCCTGCCAGTGTGAAAAACCTAAATTGAAATAAATTCAAATAGTTGGCTTCTTAATTTAACCCTTTCAGCCCCAAGGGGTGCCCCAGTGACGAGTAAAATCGTCTGGCGTTAGACAGAGTAAAATCTGTAAGTGGCACTACTGGGAGTTAAAGGGTTAAAAGGAAGCACTGTATTGTACAAGTAAAGTTTCCTTTATTCCATTTCATTGATTCAATAAACAAAAGTATAATTGTCATAATAACAGCAATTATTATATGGCTAGCTCTGTGAGCGGGCAAGATGAACCAAATCGTGCGATGTGATTGGCTACCCGAGCGGGCAAGGTGGAGCTATCTCGCCCTCTCAGGACCACCTGCGGTGTCCCGCGAGAAAAATTTCCCTGAAAGCCATATAATAAATCCTTTATCTACCATGCTTTTTTGGTCAAGATGGCTGGATATTGTCCTCGTTCTTTTTTTGCGTTTTTATGGACCTCGACTTCGTCTCGGTCCATAAAAACGCAAAAAAAGAACTTGGCCAATATCCAGCCATCTTGACCTCACACTTGGTCAATAACGCATATATACAATACATTACTGAGAAAACTTTATTATTTGTATTAAATTCACTGGTACACTTTGATTCTTCTGCAGACTGAATACAACTTTGGAAGAAGTAAAGAACACATTGATTAAGAGTCACTCTCCTGGTGCGAAGATCTGTCAATTTGCTGACCCACACAAGAGCAAACTTGTGGCTGAGATTGATGTTATAATTATTTCTTGAAGGATAAAACTTTTTGGAAAATATGTTGCTTTTGCAGGTTAAGATTAGTTGAGGTCGAAGTTATTTTAACCTAGTTTGACGTGAAATTTACTTTCTGGTATTGTTTATGATAAATAAAAACACAAGGATATTACAAGTCAAACAAGGTTAATATAATTTTGAGCTGAAATTCGTTTTATCCTGCAGCATTACTGTAAATAGAAATGGTCTGTGAGGGAAGAATTTAGTATCTGTAGCTTGGGACATTTTTATATTTATCACTGGAAAGAAAACAGTCAGGTTTAAATTTCAAAGTGATAGTTTCTTGGTTTATCATATATTTTGTAAATATTCAAGAAAAAGCAAGCAATCAATGAACAAGAAGTTTCCTCAAATTTCTTTGTCACCATTTTGAAGATTTTTGTTATTTTGACTTGGTTGACTTGAGAGACCTCATTGCATATCTGCCTCTGTACTTACCAGGTATCAACCACTCATTGTCTGGTCTGTGGACGCTCTTAGTTGATATTTCCATAGAGGGATGAAGATCTTAGAAGATGAGACAAGTTTTTCTTTGAAGGCTGAGGTTCTGTCTCAAGTAATAGGAAAAATGAATCGAATGCGTTTGGGGAGTGCATTCTGGATCCAGAACTCCCTCTGCCCCGGCAAAAAATAAATTATGCTAGCTTGCACAGCTCTTTGGGTTGAGTTTCCAAATTCCAGTTCGATCTGGATTGAGTGGACAAACAGGCATCGTTGCAAACTAGTCAGAATGGCGTTTCATTTTGGAAGGAGAATGGAAAATTCGCGCTGTTGTAAAAATAAATAGAGATTAAATTTAAATGCTCGTGCAAAGCGATTAGAGCCTTTTGTTTGGTGGCGTTTTCGTTTCGTCAACGCCGATGTTGCTGGAGTATTGTGCTTTGCAAATGTGGTGTTTTTGAAGTAGTAGGTCTGAGAAGATCTATCGTGAAGGGCTAAAACTAATTGGAACTTTCTGGCAGGAACCAGAAGTGTACTGTAGGCGGGGCCCTAGATTAATTGGTTCAACGTTTCATGCGAAAACATCCACAAGAGCTAGTTTTATTGTACGGAGGATGATTGGAGCTCTAATTGCTAGATCTGTGCCAAGAACCGCTAGTTTAATAAAGTTGCTTTACTTGGAACTGTTGCTTTTTGTTGTACGGGATCCATTGAAGTCACTTGAATTTTCAGGTGCATATATATGAGACAATTGCTTAAATTGTCCAGAAAGTGTGAGGCTCACTTCTTCAGTTTATTTCTAACCCGCACTTCACAATCATTTCATTCAATGGCAGTATTGTTGTCACCACTCATTTGCATTACCAAAACAATGGTCTGGAGTCCGAATTTTACACTGACCGATTGATCAGACTCCAAGTAACTTATCTACGGTTGTGATTAGAAAGGATCCACCAAAATCAGGTTTTCGGCTCAATTAAAATTACACGAAGTATGCCTTACTTCACACTTACAGAAAAACTGAGGGAATCAAAAGACCTTTCCCGGATTCCTATTCCTAATCCCTTTCCGGATTTCCTGAATCCCCTACGGTAGGTTATGAAACGAGGCTGGCGTGGATAAAATTCGAAATGGCCAGAAAATTTGCTCCAGCAATTTTTAATGTTACGCACTCCATCCTAACCTCGTTTCTTACAGCAGGCCAGGTGACTTGGAGAATGCGGGGAAGGTCTATTGTCGGTACGTCAAACAAGGGTGAGGAGCATACTGCATGCCTTTTTGTACTTGCCTTTCGTTTGGCCAGGGCTTTAGTTTCTCGCGCTGACGTTGAAGGAATCGGAAATGTTTAAGTTGTAGTAAGTCTCACCCGTAACTGTAAATAACAGCCGTAAACCATTCTCGAAAGTGCGGAGCGATTGCAGAATACCCGTCCACTTATTTGCATATTGCTTTCTTCTCTTTAAGAACGAGACACAGATAACAATACACCCTATTCATATGCTAATAAGTGGACGGGTATTCTCCAATCTAGCCCATAGTGCTTGGGCCTAAATGGTGCAGATTGGTGCTTTACCTACAAACGTTATACTTAGAGCACATTGGAAACGTTGGTCTTTATCCAATCACAGCATTGCTCCTTTTTCAACCGGCGCTGGTATATCTGCATTACCCTGTGGGCTAGATTTATGATCGTTGTTATGTATTCGTCATCAAGTGTCCTTCCTGATTTTGGCGGATCCATTCTAGGCACAACCCTTTCTCTTCATGAACAAACCATTCTCACTCCATGTCAGATTTCCTTTATTCTTAAAGAAAAATTCTTTCACCGCTTTCATAAACTGCCAAAGATTTTATGCTTTCAAGAGGATAAAATGTTGACTCTCCTGGGAATTTCTCTACTGGGTTCCCTCATTGTTTTCAGCATAAATGTGATTTCATTCCTATTTTTGTCACCAGTCTGTTACATAGGGATGATAATTTGAAATTTAACACGCTTTCCGACAACACTTTGAATGTGTTTTTAAAACCTTTTAAAACCTGTCGGCCCGCGGTTCTTGGATTTACTCGGCCAATTACACCGTCGAAAGCAAAATCCTCACGAAGTTGAAGAGACAAATTTTCTGTGACGAGAACAAGTGCGATACTTTCTCTTCAAACTGAAGAAAGACAAGATATATTACCTCGGAAGAAACCTTCCGCACCGAGTTATTCGAAGCAGGGTTTGCCCTAGACCGGGGGTACGTCCGATTAAAACCTATAGGTTGGTCATCGTATCTGTCCTGGTTTCGCACTAATCCTGCTTCGAACAACTCGGCCTAAAAGAAGGGTTGAAAGGGTCAACATTAGATAACATAGGGTGAGAGCAGATTTTTTGCGCCCGCAATGATGGCAATCCCCACTAAAGCCCTAACCGTTGGCCACTGAATCTACCTCACCGTATGTTATTTAATGCTAACCGGTTGAAAGATAAGCGAGGCCGGGAGGGGAATGGCGCGGGGGGCAACCTTGTCTTGCGCCCCATTCCCCGCTCTCATTCTGCCCTCCACCCCATTCCCCTCGCTCGCGACCTCGCCAAGAAAACCGCCAGCAACGCGCTCGTGATAAACAAAGGTTAAAACAGTTAAAATATACTGAACCATCCACGTTACAACAACCGTGAAAGTTAACTGGCACATTTTCAACAAAGGAACCAGGAGCCGATAACCCGAAGCGCACAGCTTCAATATGCGTTTTCACGGACCGAGTTATTTTTAGATTGATTAGCCAATCTGCTAACTGCTAGACTAGCCAATCTGCCCAATCATAAGCCTTGCATAACTAATTGTTTGGACGCATGCGGACTAGTGCTGAACTTTTAAAAGGAAAAACATGTGTGAAAATAGCGCTGTCTGTAAAAATGCCGCGACATAGCTCTAGTATTGGAGTTCTACGCTCCGGGTTATGGGCTCCCGCTGGAACCAATAACACATAGAAAGGGGAAATTCCTTGAGGAGATTGACTGTCCTGGAACATAAATGTCACTTAAACAATTAATTAAATTAAATAATGCCTAGGAATTTGAAATTTGTATTACTGACTGTGGGTTTCAAATATTAAAGAATAACATTTCAGTTAACTTAAAATTATATTGCAATGAAATTCGACACTCCATGGGGTTGTCGTTAACCCTCTATGCCTTAATACCAACACACACATTCTCGTAACTGTTCTCCTTAGGTTTCCTTTGGTACTGGAGAATTTGTTCAAAGAACACAAGCTGTTATATAGCTGGCGTTTTCCACGCTATAGCACGCCCATTCATTGGCTAGTTCATGGTCACGTGACCTCTAACAATGAAACTGTTTACCGCCAAAATGCCATGAGCGGGCAACATTGCGAAAACTATGACGTCAAACGGGAAACAGTTCACTGTTACCCGCGAAATGTTGACCGCTGTTGCACGTGATCAGAGCGTGCACTTGAAGGTGGCCTGATGTTGTCGCTGGAATCTCAGCGCGTTTTTCAAATTTGCTTTTGTTTTTGTCAACCAATTGTTTTGCTATATAACAAATTGCTTAATGACTGGTCCCTTGGGGAACGGTGAACTTTGTTTCCCTCGAATCTCAATGTTTCCATCGACTTCGTCTCAGGAAACATTGAGATTCTCGGGAAACAAAATTCACTGTCCCCTAGGGACCAGTCATTAAGTGTTAAATGCTCTATTTACGCCGATCACTTCTGCCACTCTCCTAACTTGCAACTTTGAACAAATAAGTAAAATGTAAGAACAATTTCGTGATGATCAATACTAAGGCTGAGAAGGTTAAGTTTTGCCAAGTGTTGCATTGAGCTCCAAATCCCAAAACAAGGAACCCCTTCCTTTGCAATTAAAACAAACATTAACAGTCGACACCTGTACACATCACTGGTAGCATCAAGGTTGCATCCACGCTGTTTGGCAAGCATTAAGCGTTATGGTTATCAATATTAGGCCAATATTAGGGACCTTGAGATTTACGACGGCAACGTCAGAGAGAACGCTAAGACAATGGCTCTGCACGTGCGTTTTGAAGTTTAGTACATTTCTTTCGCGTTCTCTGCCAATCTGGAACGTGAAACGACCAAATCTCAAGTTATAAGGAAACCGCGAGCACACAACAACGAATTTCAAATGAATTTTTCGCAGACTTCGCCATCGTGGATCTTAAGGTCCCTAAAAGCTCTTTACCAAGGATGAGAAGTGAGTTATCTCACGAAACTGAGGGATTGCATTAGTGAGATGTGGAACAATAAATTTTGTATAAAATGACTTGATAAGGGTATGGTAATTTAATCACCACAAAGAGATTTAAAGCTGAAGTTTCAAACATTAGCCCTTTGTGGGTGCAATTTATTGTATCAGTGGCCAGCTACCACTAGCATTTGATTCTCTTTACAGAGGCCAATTTAGCATGGCAACATCTTGCTACCAAACTTTTCTGTTCCAAAGTATTAAAGTGCACCAAATCTCCGGTGTGTTTCATGGTTTCTTCACTTAAAGCACACATTTCTTGTCATATTCTCCGCACATTTTTGTATTTTAAGTGGCTCAAAAGCTAACAAAACTAGTAGTCACATGACCTACAACTGAGCCGGTGAGAAGCATGGGTCCGTTCTTGAAATGTCATCACAATTTTTTGCGATGCAGAAATTCTTTGAAATCAGAAAAACAGTACAATTTGGAGTGTCATCTCAGAGAAAATAGACTGCCCCACACTAGCTCGGTCGTGAAAGAAATGACCCAGTTTTGTAAATTTCGCATAGCTTGTGCAGCCCCACTGAAATTGAAATCTTGAGGAGAAAGGGCAAGATAATTGTGTGTTATGGTGTTGAGATTTAAGAATCTAACAATAGGACATTTCCAAGATGGCCATTTGACTACAACAGGCCATTTAATAAATAAATTAATAATAATAAATTTAAACTTCTATTGCGCATTTTCCTAACGCCCAAATGCGCTTTTCAGTGCCAAATAAATTATAATCTTTACACTAACACTACAAATAATGCAGCATAAAAAAAAATCGAAAAAATCGAAAAAATCAGGGCCCAGTTGTTCAAAGCCCGATTAAGCTAACCCTGGGTTAGAGTGAACTTCGATTATAGTTTCTTTACAAATTCAAGATTTTCCCGAAAGATTTTTGCTCGTCACTTGTGACTTACACTTTTCTTCCGCTTCGGCCTAAAACCGCTTTTTGAGAGTGTTTTCAGAGGGCGAAATTAAAACGTCGATTAATTTTTAATCGAGGGTTAGCGTTAATCGGCTTTCGAACAACCGGGCCCAGAAGTCTAAAAGTTCTAAAAATCGAAAAAGTAAAAAATCTAAAAATAGGCTTGCCGAAAAAGATAGGTCTTAAGCTTAGCTTCAAAAATAGGGACAGATGCACTGCGTTTAATCTCAGATGGAAGGGAATTTCAGAGGTACGGCGCGCACACTCAGAAAGCCCTCGAGCCAATCGATTTGAGCTTGTGCTATGGCTGCTCCAGCAGACGTTGGTCAGCAGACCTAAGAGCTCGTCTAGGAACATAAGGACTGATAAGCTCAGTCAGGTACGTTGGAGTCACACCATGGAGTGCCTTGCATGATGGCGTCATTTTACTACCAAGACCAGAATGCAATAAGTACCTTCTACTATCTGGCAAATTTTACCAATTGTCTCGTTATTCCCTGAAGAGTAAAGAAAATTTGCATAAGAAAGCATTTTTACAAAGCATTCTGGTCTTTGTAGTAAAAAGACGCCATCATGCAAATGGCATATCACCAGAATCTTCCAGGTCTTGTTACTCTCATGCTTATTAGTGCTATTGCCATTTAAACCCCATTGGGATAAAAATATTTGAATAAGAAAGCAAAAACAACTGAATTCTGGTAGTCCAAATACAACACAAGACATGCAAATTCCTTTTCGTCCAGCCCTAAGTAGAACAAATATCCGTCAATTTTCCATTTTTTACCAAGTTCTTCAATCCTCTTTCTCCTGAGATTACCAGCTCTTCATCTATTGTCTCTTTTAGGAAAAAAAACTGAAGACAGTCTTCATCAGCAATTTATACTGACTCCATAAAATCATAAATTACACATCTTGTCAACCTGTCAACTATCAACCATCCGTGCTACTTAGTACGTAGTATTTATTAAATTTTTAATCTGTAGTAAGGGAACCTAAGTTCACAAGCCCAATGGGTTTCTATTAGGTTCCCTCGCCATTCTTCTACTTTCAATTAGTCTATTCTTAATCAAACTTGTATTTAAGTAATGCATTTAATGGCGAATAAAATTTAACAAATCTAAAAAAAGACGCCGTTATGAAAATTGCCTATTATTTTTGAAGAATCTCACCACAATAACACAATTATTTTGCCCTTTCTCCTCAAGATTCCACTTTCAATGGGCTGCACAAATAATGTCAAGTTAAAACTTCACATAACTTAAAGCTTTTGCAAAAGAGAACACTTTGAGATTAGGTGGACTTAATATTATAATATTATTTTTTGTTAGTGTAAAATGAATTGTACATACATTGTAGCACATTCTTTATCTACATTCATGACATCGTATAGAGTAATCTGTGTTAAATCGTCTATTCAAATATTCTCTCCATTAACTCCAGAAATCTCTTGGCATAGTTCTCTGGTTTTACAGTGGAAATTTCAGCTCCCGCCTATGGAGAGAGGAAGCAAGAGGTAAGACCTGCAGACTGTAAACACATACATGGTAGACACACCCTTTGTACAATGTTCAGGAGTGAGAAAGCCATTGTTGAATCCAGAATGGGGTTTGTGCAAGTATGAACAGAACACAATGATGCTTTGTCACTGGCCAACCATGAGCTGTATTTGCGGCTAAATTTCGAAACCCAATTGGATTGTTTGTTTTCTGAATGACAGATTCAGCGACATGTCAGAGAGCATGGCAGTTTTCTGGTTTGAGGTAATCAATAGTTTTTCATTTGTTTGCTGAATTAGGGTATTTTATGGCAGATTTGTTAGCTTCTTGAGTTCTTTTGCTTTGTTAGTTTAAGTAGAGGGTTTTTCCATTAAAACAGGTAGCAACTTAACATTAATTTTATTTCCATTACAGCAAAATGAAATCACATTTAAACGCTTATGCACACGCAAATCACTTGCATCCAGTTTGGGACAAACTGGAAGAGACTGCATCAGTGAAAAATTACTATTAGTACTGCATCCAGCTGGACAGTTGACGTTAAACACTGAGCTTAGGCTTAGAGATACTACAAACTGCATTTTATAGTTACAAGAAATTCTGATAAGTTATTGACGCACAGTGTAAGCTGTTAAAAAGTACCTGAGCAGGTAAGAGTCAGTTGGTATGAAAGATGAAATAACCAGAGAAGAGAGTACTCAGTGTAATAATTATTGTGTGCATGCAAAAGATTATCGTAAATCAGGATGTAAAGATTATAAAGTTAGGAAGGTGTTGAAAGACATGAAGTTACCCTAGGAGATGTTAGCCAGACGTTCTCACGCTGATCGGCAATCCCTGTTGTTTGCCTCACACTCACTCGCCAGTGAACTGCGGCAATCTATGACATGCAATGTCATTGATCATGGCACTGGCTTAAACCCAGCAACCGAACACTTAATAACAATATTATTGTTAATAATGGCCAGTTGAAAAACAAAAATGCATTGCACGCAGTATAATTTTAAGAGTACGGGTCATATAGCAAGGATTGACGCTATGGTTAGCAATTAACTTTTCCTTGCTCAGATGAGAGAAATTTATTGTAAAAACTGAGAATAAAGTGAATGTCCACAAGCAGGATACAATTTTATATTAACATGTGCAAAAACATACAGGAAAAGGTAACTAAACATGCTGACAATCAAAAGAAAACAAGATGCACATGTCATACAATAATGTTAGCAATTTACAGTCACTGCTAATTTCCACCAACTTTAAACAAAAATAATGACAAGTACATCTGTCTGACCAATATAATAACATAGTAGAACTTAAAACTCCATTCACAATTAAAATTTATTTTAAAGTTTAAATTTTTATTTAATGAAAACATCAGTAATTTAACTCAAAACTATTTCTCATTGACAAATGGGTTTAGAAGGATAATTGCTACAAAAACTTGGCGAGTCAGAAATTACCTCAATCAAGATACTACAGGAGTAGCTTAACCCACATTAATTACCTTTATTTTTTGATTGGCAGATCAATGAACACACTCTTACACCCACAACCACTGCAGGCCAAATGGTAGCCTTTACATGCATAGCAACTTTTAGTGCAGTTTAATTTGAGCACACTTAAGGCGCATTTTTTGGGGGACCGTTCTGTGTATTCCTATTCCGGTTTAGAATTAACAGAATAATAGGAATAAGGTTTTCCAAAAAAACGCATATTCTGAAAACGGAATGGTTCTTGAAGTATATATGAAATAATTCATATGTGAACTGCGGTTGTAGATGAAAGTGAAGAATGACCATCGCAGTTAATTTTCCAATTAAAGCAATTGGAAATGAGAAGCCTGAAAAAATCAGGGCTTCAACGGGATTCGAACCCGTGACCTCCGCGCTGCTCTACCAATTGAGCTATGAAGCCACACATTGGGAGCAAGGTCAATTTAGTGAGTTCATTTCTCCTGTCAGGAGTGAAATGATGTGAAGTATATATGAAATAATTCATATGTGAACTGCGGTTGTAGATGAAAGTGAAGAATGAGGTGATGCATTTTTTGACCTGAGAACTAACGCTTGGAATAGTCGGGGGACACGGCTCAGAGTGACATTTGGCGGCCGCGCACGATTTAGGCACCAAAATGATCCCCCCAAAAACACGTACAGTGTATTCTGTGTATTCCAAGTAAACTGCTTTCTGTTTATTCCATTCATTCTGCTGCCAAGAGCAGAATGAACGGAATCCATCTATTCTTATTCCAGAATAGTCCCCCAAAGATGAACCTTTAAAGTGCACTACACATGTAAATTTAAAAAAAAACCTTTTCTGTTTTATTCAAATTGCATACCTAAGTGTGTTTACTTCACACCCACCTGGCAAGAATCTAAGCACACGCATTGCATTCTTAATTCGAAGAGACAGTGTATTATCTCATTTTCTCCTTGATCCAGATCTCTCAGGATTTTGAACCTCATAATGTTGGACCATCGGATAAAACAAATCCAGTTAAAATAAACAGCTGCCACCTCTAGGTCAAGGCTCCAAATTTTGGCTGCCAAGTGTTGAGTAATAATATTGGTAGTTTTGAAATTCGAAGAAAAGGGAAAATTTATTTTTTGATCGTACAGTAGCAGAACTTTCATAAACGAATCTGACAAATAACAAGGCAGTGTTCCAGTTCTGGTTTCACAGCTTATCATTAAACTGTCAGCACTACAACAATGAAAAAAAAAAAAAAACAAGTTGAAATTAATGAATATTCATTAAATTGCTTCACTCACCCCATGTTTCACCGTCTTGGCTGCATGAGCTGCCTTTTTTCCTGCACTGTAAAATGTTAGGACATCTATGATTCCAAGGAAATATAACTCTCGTCTGTTTTCTGTGAAAAGAAGCAACAAAACAAGAGATAAAATCTCTCACACACCATATTAATTATGAACAATCCTTCCCAATGCAGAGGAAAATTTAATATACTACCAATAACAAAGTTACAAAGAGCAAAACCATCTGCACAGCAATAATAATATGTTTTCCCTATTCCCAACCTAGAACAATCCCACAACCACACAAATTCACTGTTAAATAGGGTACTGACCGCTGTGCCGGTAAAGGGCTAGAGACAGTGCCGTTTTATTAGACAAGTTCAAATTAGCCATGTGGCATACAACAATTCCTTGCCTGCTGCCCGTCA
>BLFK01000713.1:145715-155715 GCA_014634185.1 Astreopora myriophthalma
GTATTCAGAATAAATGTTGGACCAGTGGACAAAATATTATTCATATAAAACAGTGAAGTATCCCACTGAGTAACAAGCAAGGATGTTGTGATGTTTTGTGTGAATTAGAAAGGAAAACAATGAACTTTGCAGTACTAGTTGATCATTGAACATTGTTTTCCAGAGCTTAGAAACCTCTATGTATGGAAGAAAGAGTGTACTGTATATATGTATGTCTGTTCAAGATAACAGTGGCAAAGGTCCATTAGGGGCTTCAATTAGGTTGAACGGGCTGTGATAACAAAAGTACTAGTCTCATCAATGTGATTAGATAACAATCTGTCGGCTGCTGCAACCTTAGCGAGGGTTCTCATTTTATTACCGGCCGTCTAAACATTGGATCCCTGAAAAATCTTCTTGGTTAGAACCCTTTCAGTTGGAATAATTATTTATCTGGCAGAATGGACTTCATTAAATTACAATTATATATTTTCAGGCCAAAACAGGATCTATGCGACTACTAAGTCTTAAGTGCAATAAGAAATGGATAATAATGTTATCTGACACTGTGTAATTTACATATCTGGATAGGAATGAAATGTCCATTTGTGGAAAATTTGAATCTTCACATGTATACAGCGTATACCCATGGTCTACAACAATTGCCGACAAAATTGATAAAATAAGTTTACAGGAATCAGTATAGTGTTGATTTTTTTTCTGACCTGCAAAGTTTACAATGGGTGAAGGAATCTTTGACAAAATGAAGTGGAAAAAAATAGTTTGATGGTTATGACTAAAAACTAAACTTAACACAAGTCCACTCTTCCAATTTAAATACAAAATCGACTCAATTTCAGTCTTTGTTATCACCTAACAGCATGAGGCCCTCACAAAAAAATTATTTCAGAGCAAATCAATCACATCTATGAATAGAAAATAATGAATGTTGTACCATTTTCGACTCAACTTCAAAACTATTTTAGCTACACCTTTTTTTTTTTTTAAATTCCAGCACAAAACATTATCGAAACAGACAACTGATATA
Source organism: Astreopora myriophthalma (assembly GCA_014634185.1). Lineage (NCBI taxonomy): Eukaryota > Metazoa > Cnidaria > Anthozoa > Scleractinia > Acroporidae > Astreopora > Astreopora myriophthalma. The sequence continues at coordinate 146,743 of BLFK01000713.1, forward strand.
TGCCCCAAATAGATATGACGATCTATTTTTGAAAATTACGAGATTTTTTTCAAAGCTAAGCAAAATCCTAACCTCAAGTGAATTATTCAGGGTATGATTGTATGCAGAATAAAATATAACTTAGGCGCTTCAGCTCTCGATGAAAGCAAGTAATCACATTATTCTCGTGGGTGAAAGTCTGATGAAAATAAACTGATCGCCTTCTCAAGGGATTAAGTTTCAAGAGTTCTTCTTGAACGCTTTTCAGATAACCCTTTATTTAAAGTAGACTGATCGATGGTGGAATCCATCAGTCGGAGCAAATGAAATTCACAACATCACAGGTGCCGAAACCGCACACCTTCTATATTTCCAACAAGGATCGTCTGGTTTTCGTTGTTAGCGCAAAGCTGTGGTTGTGTGTAAAGGACTCTTTCTCTTGAAAATGGCCATGTTTAGGTAACTTGGTCAATGGCTTTCGTATTATTAGTTTATATCAAAGCAAGGGGCAAGCTGTTATCAACTGCAAATCAACACAGAAAACCATCTGACAGTTGTGCATGTCGAATACAGTAAGCTTAAGAACTTACTGAAGCTCGAAGGCTTATTTCGATTTACAGCCAGGAAAAAGTGTAAATACGAGACGGAAACATCAGAATTCAGTCGCTATTACCTCCACAGCAGATATACCGTACCCTCTCCACAAATAATGGTGATAAAATATAACAAAACCTAAAAATAAACACAGTTGACCATTCACAATACTCACTTATTGAAGAGGTGGTTGTCCACGCGAAGTTTTGTAAATGCTTTGAAGTCATCGGGCATCAACATGGCCGGATTGTTCACATGCGAGAGTTCGTTGATCTGCACAAAAACATGATAACTTTAGTTTCGCACCTGAGCCCGTATAGTTTGGGTGGCCAAAATCTGCAAACCTCGTGCTTACCGAATGGCTGACTCCCCACATCAACACACTCAGCAGCGGATCCTTGGAGCGGAATACTTTCACCTTTTGGCTCATGGCCCTGAACTTTTTCTTCTTTTTCATCTTCGCATGACCAGACATCCTGACAATCACTCTGAATGGCCAAAGAGACTTTCTTCTACGTCTAAATCATGCTGGACATGATTCTTAAAATACCTGATTTTCTGCGTCGGGAAAATAAATATTAATCCCTGCTCGATTAGAGACTTCCCATGATACCAAGCGGAACGTAAAGTAAATGCATCACCGGACACCGGGAGGGGTGGGGCAGAATAGCAAACCCCTTCCCGAGTAGATTTGGGGTGCGTTCGATTGGCCGTGGTAATTGTCTTATTTCGTCTCTAGCGTTACATTTTGTAATTGCGCTACATTCTTGGAATTTCGTCATCTTCTCGCTTATATATCACATGGCATGTCCTTATGGGATTGCACGTGTAGGGATTGTAGAGTTTACATCCAAACAGTTCTTTGACGTCCTTTGCACGTCCCCTTTTTGATAATGGGCCATTTCCGAGTTGCTGTTTTTCTCTGGTTCAAAGCGAGTCTTGGTACTCAACCATTCAAATGATAATGAGTTTGATTTGCATGAAAATACCCAACTCATTTCCATTTGAATGGTTGTGCACCAAGACTCGCTTTCAACCAGAGGCAAACATCAATTCGGAAATGGACTATTAATCTTCTTGATTAACGACGAGCTAATATAGTATCAGGTTTATTTCTAAAATTCAACCCTTGGAGAATTTAGTTGTCACCGGAATACAAAGAAGATTTTCACAGTTGTTTCCTGACAAAATGCTATAGAAGAAGTACCTTTAAAGAAAAATCTAGACGTTATTCCTTTTATCCTTATTCCAGAATAGGGTCAATCGAACGTGCCCTTATTTTTGGATCTGTCTTCCCACGAAATACCGTTCTACTTTTTGTCGGACGCTGCCCATTTCGGCTCCGCATGTAAACGCGCCTCTAAGCATTGAAACAACTGGTGCCTTCGAAATTGGAGTTTTTGTAAGCTCTCACTTAGAAGGAAAAGACCATTTCTAATGGATACACTCTTTCTTATATAAGAACCTTTTTTTATAAGAATGTTGAGGCTGAGATCAGCCAAAAATTTAAGAAAATCCTAGGAACATACCTCAGGCTGGGAGTCAGTTGAGAATGTTTTTATTTTGCTCGTTTGTAACTTACTCCCCAGTATTACGGGAGCTAAATTGGCTACCGATTCATCTTGCCGTTAAGTACAGGGATTCTAACAAATTGACCTGCTCTCAACTGTGTGGCTTCATAGCTCAGTTGGTGAGAGCACTGCACCGGCGTCGCAGAGGTTCGAATCCCGTTGGAGTCACTTGAATTTTTCAAGTACATATGAGACAATTGCTTAAATTGTCCAGCAATTGCAAGTGTGAGGATCATATCGTCAGTTGATTTCTAGCCCGCACTTCGTAATCATTTCATTCATTCATTCATTCCTTTCACGGGAAAACACGCATGAGCCAAACAAATTGACCTGCTCTTAACTGTGTGGCTTCATAGCTCAGTTGGTGAGAGCACTGCACCGGCGTCGCAGAGGTTCGAATCCCGTTGGAGTCACTTGAATTTTTCAAGTGCACATGAGACAATTGCTTAAATTGTCCAGCAATTGCAAGTGTGAGGATCATATCGTCAGTTGATTTCTAGCCCGCACTTCGTAATCATTTCATTCATTCATTCATACAGGGATTCTGTTATGGCTTTTAAATGCGTCAAAAGCTTAGCTCCCCCATATTTGTGTAATAAATTTAGAAAGAGATCCGATGTACATTCTTTGGTAACGAGAAATAGTAATCTGTTAGACATTCCATCTTTCAAGTCAGCGTCCGGCCAGCGGTCCTTCCACTATCGAGCAACAACATTGAAAGACCTCCAGTCGGATTCTTTTAAACAAAAATTGCAGAGCCTGCTTTGGGAGGATTTTTAATTTTTTTAATCCTTATACTTTGTAATTTTTTAGGTTATATATATAGCTTTTAGAGTCAGGCCTTTGAATTATTGTGAATAGATACTGAAAAGCCCTGATGGGAGTATTTAATAAAGTTTACCATTACCATTACAGAGAAAGGGAAAATAATCGTTTAACTCTAGTCTAACAATAAGAGCCTATTCTGAGTTGCTGTTTGCCTCGGTTTCAAAGCGAGTCCTGGTGCACAACCGATTCAAAATCGAAATGAGTTGTGTATTTTCATTCAAATCAATCTCATTATCATTTGAATGGTTTAGCACCAAGACTCGCTTTCAACCGGAGGCAAACAGCAACTCGGAAATGGGCTATTTACGTCGGATGCCACAGGCAGACCACGTCTAAAAATCGGTCGCGTTCCTTTTTTTCATCGTCATCTCATATGGTAATTAGCCACTTGCTTTTGCTTCTCACTGAAGTTAAGCCCTGTTGGCTGGGGTTACTGTTTGGATGGGTGACCATGCGTCGTCGTGTTGTTTTTCTTCATCGTGTTCTTTTTCTTGCTAGTCACAAATTATATCTTATTATTATTATTATTATTATTATTATTATTATCATCATCATCATTAAATTTCCCGGATCGTGGGGGAAAAGTTAGAAGCAAGATGAAAACGACTTCTAGCGATCCATCCCACACCTTGAACTCGGATCTGGACTAACCGTTGAACTTTTACAATTTCTGTTAACCGTTTGTGCATCCCGCGGAAACACCCTTAAGCGTCTTGTTATATCCGTTTGAAGTTGAACTCGACGTACAGTGCCTACAACTGCAATTCATCAAGCAGTTCTTATTTACAACCTCTCCAAAATAACTTCCACACCATCAAAGTCATGTAACTTTAAGAACACCATAAAAACGTTTTCAGGCTCAAATCGCAAAAAAAAATTAATAATAATAATAATAATAATAATAATAAAATAAGAACGTTCAGCCTCAGCTCTAAAATTAGTAGCCTGCGTGACAGACGTATTTCCGACTGTCGTTCCTCTCTAAACGACAACCGGAAATACCTCTGTCACGCAGGCTACCAAATTAGACGTTCTTATAAAATTGAAAAGGAGTGTATCTGAGGGGCATGGGGCTTAACGCATTTTGTAACGGTTTTTAAGAAGTCAAATGGTTCGACGACACATAAATGTCCGCTCCTTTGCTAGTGTCATTTGGGATATCACGCAACCCTACAAGCATCATGATTGCGTGACATCCCAAAAAATCGTTCAGAAGGGGTAGTCTTTCCAGCGTTACAAATTCACTTGCTTCGACAATGCATTTCAGAATAGCAGATGAAATCAATAGCAGATGAAATTTTGCCGTATAAATAAGTTCAAGCATATACAGTAGAGTGATTCCGGGAAAAAAAAAGATATTCTTGGTTTGCAAGTCACGGAAATTTAGTTTCACGTCACGCTGATAAAAAATAAAATCGCTCACGCGCCATTCACAACGTATAGTCAAGAAATTGAGATATTATAGAAGAGTAATAAAGAAACAACGTGTGAAACTCTCAGGCCTGTGCGATGCCCCGTACTGCAGTTATTCGGGAAAATGTACCACTCAAAATTAGAGAGTTTAGTATAGAGACGCCATGTTGGTGTGCTTCAGAAGGACACTGACATGGTGGCCGGAAACTAGCGAAAACATCTGGAGTTTACTTTGGCAGTCTTAAAACCTTTTTTTGCTCTATTGAACTTGTAAACATTCGCATAAACACTTTTCTTAACATATTGGTTGTTCAGAGCTCAAAACCACAATGTGAATCGATGTTTATGTTTGTGGCCCGTTTCTCAGCAGCCGTCTCAATCACACGCTCTCTGAAAACTACTCTGTTTTCCAAACAAAGCACCAAAGCACGCTACCGAGCTGAAAACTTGCAAGCAAGTTGCCTAATGAAGATAAAATTCACCTTTCAATTTTAGTTTTTTATGACGTCACGTGAAAACCAAGATTTTGACTGTCAGGAAGAATATCAAATTTGTTAAGAAATTTAAGATGGTTACATAGTAATTCCTCTAAGATTTTCGAAAAGGCTGGTACGACAGAAACGTGTCTGAAGTTGGTAAAGATGTCATGTTCACCTGATTTGAATAGAGGTAATTTTTGCCGACTATTTCTAATTTTCAACATGCAGCCTAATAGTTAAAATCAGTTCCCTTTACGCCCTCACCGCCAACATACCCGAACGCTGTACGGGAACCCGGGCAGAGAGGAGGGGTACTCCCTTATATGGGCTATATAGGTATGTGCGGCCTCAAAGAGTATGGTTTTTTTAGACGTTTTGGTCTGAAATAGGGTATGGTTTGTGCACTCAAGTCTTGAATGAGGTGTGTTTTTTTAGAAGAAGCTACTTTATCATTAGGTGATAAGTTAAGGCCACCAACACAATCCCTTCTGAAAATTATTGCGCCAACCGTGTAACAGCTCAATTTTCGTCAGGTCTGAAATAGGGTGCGGAAAATCGCAGATATTGGTCAGAAATAGGGTAAGGGTTTCAAGAAGCGGGCTGCACACCCCCACCCAATTTTTTTGGGTGTAGCCCCGCCCCCCGGGACGGGAGCTTCTTTAATTTGTGTCAGCAAGAACATTTTTTGCGTGGTATGTCGTCACTTTGGGCGGCATCGAAGTTTTATTTCATTTCATTGTCTGTGACTGGTGATTGGCCGAAATTGCTTTCAACTGCGCGTCGTAAAACCCAAACTACCATACTAAAGTAATAACAGAGCTAATCAAGTGATGAAGAAATTTAACATCCTTCAAGCGGTCTCAAGTCGAAGTAATTAGTGACTTGGTTTTACTAAACTATAGCCGGCAATCAGAACGCGAAGGAAGTCAAGGCGGATGGCGCCAAACGTGAGAAAAACGAGGCTGACAAAATCGCAATTGGTTTTAGTTTTGTATCTGAGTAGTGGAAAGTTCGCAGTTTTTTTTAATTCAATCGTAGAGAAAACCAATGTCAAAGCTGGCAAAGCAATTGCACAGTTACTTTCGACACTCAAATGAAAACCGCTCTCATTGTTATCACATGCGAAGGACGGGAAAGTTACTCACCAATAAGCAACACAACTTTGTGCCACAAAAATACGTTCATCCATTTTTCTTTTCTAATCTTCGTTAAAATGCAACCAAACGAAGTTTACATCTCTACTATGCACATGTGTTTCAAGTATACTATTTACTTACTAGTAATAAGCATGCAATAAAAGACGAGTTTCTTCACGACGACGACTTAATAAAACCCACAAACACCTCGCTGAGCACACTGACAGGTGCCATTGTCTAGGTAAAAAGAAGTTTAAAAGTTTTGCGTAAGACACCTGGGTGCGTACCATAGTAACAAGGCCTCTATCTCGGAGGGTGATATTTCGCAACTGTATCGCAAACGTTCGGGCCAAGTAAGTTATGGATAAATGAGCTACGTTTTTCAGCTTGGAAATTTTACTTCTATATCACCGAGTTGGCAAATACTGGACATAAGGTTATCTAATATAGGGAGCTTCAGCAACGGCAACCTCACAAAACAATAGGTTTAATTGGCAACTGAAAATAATCCTTCTGCACGCCCTGCACTTGGCACATTCCTTTGGCACTCCATGCAGAACAACAGCGTCAAATGACCAAAATCGTCGGCTTAGGGAGATCGTAAGCACACCACCTTCAATTTTCCGTTCTCTCTCCCAACTCGAACAACGTTCACACCAGTTTCATTTTTGGACACCATTTTGAAGCGACGCTCTAGTTGCCGTTGCCGTCCTGGTTGCGAAAGCTCCCTAATGACTGGCTAGACACCGACCTCTACTTAAAACTTGATAAACGCGAGAAGCGTTTTCTGATAATCTTTTACCGTACAATGAAAATCACAGTAATTTGTCATTACATGTAGTTCTGGTTAATTTAGATCACTAAAACATTCCTTCATGAAATTTCCTGAATAATTGCTTTGCGTTTGTCAGGGGCGCTGAAGGAAGTCTTAGAGTGAACCCTCTCTCCAGAGTAGCTTTGCGCGCCCCCATCTAAATAATTGTCCAATCAAAAATAGCGATGACAATACCATCGTTTCCACAGAGGCAGGCTCTGATGGCATTTATGCATAAACGACGTGTATCGCGGGCAAATCGACTCGGAAAACGGTTCCTGCGTTTGCTCCTTTTGATAGCGCAAAGCTAATCGAATGAAAATCACTTCCATGGGAATCGAAAGTAATGTTCTCTGTGTTAACAGTTTTTTCCTCAGTCATCTTTGGAGCGGGTACATATCAAATCAGGGCCTTTTGAAGCAATATTGCCTCGTTTTTCGTGGTCAACGTCACGAATTTCTTTTCTAGCCAAGCAAGCCAAGCAAGGGTAGAAGCTATATTATTACATGACTCTGCAGTAAGAGGGCCAATAACTAAAATCAGCCAATCAGATCTCTCTTTTGCCAGTCCAATATTCTCCAGGTATTGGACCGGGTATTGTAGCGAATGATGTCGCTTATACAAAAGTTAGTCAAAATGATACCGGCACTTTAATGGCTTACTCATGAAAATAACGCGAAGAAATTTACCGGTTTTCCTTGTTTTCCTATTGGTTGATGTAATATATGTATATATATATATATATTAGATGTACACATTGCAGGCTTTCAGTCCATATAGAATCCTTTTTATCCAGTACGTTTTCCGATAATTGTGAAAACCCTTTCAAGCCTTCTTCAGTCGTGTAATGGATCTCTTCTTAACCAGGCTTGCTCTGGACCGCACTGGGAGAATATCAGCCTCTGCGCTCGGTCCGTACTGTCAAGACCTCGGGCCGATATTCTCCCAGTACGGCCCTCGACCTTGGTTAATAAGATATATGTACAGCTCCATGTGTTTTTAGTAATAATACTGAAGGGGTAACCAATAGACTGTCTCAGGCTGGTGAGCGACTTGATGTACTCCGGCAGGTGGCCCTGCTAACGCCGGCCAGTTTCTGACGTTGGACGGTATCTGCACTGGCTGTGGCATTTGAGGTCCCTGAAGGGAGAGGTTTATTATTAATTACTTCTCAGTTTCTCAGAGGCCTTCCCTTCGGTAATTCGGTAGCTAAGCGACCTTTAGATTAAAGTAGGAGTACGAGTTTTTCGTTCAAAGCATGCGCACTTCGAAAAAAATCCGACCTCCAAGCCTAATGCGCCTGCTCAGTACGGACTCCAATCAAAAGGTCGCTAACAGCGTCCCGACACTGAATGTTCGCACGAAAGATATATACTGCATGCAGCTAAAGTTTTTGATTGAACTTAAGGCGGTGTTGCACTGTGCGTTTGCTTCTAATTGGCTAAGAATGTGGTGCGAGACTTTGTTTGAGCCATCGGAGAGATTTAACATCGCCTTACGGCAAGCGGCCAACGGCAGGCTTCTGCTAAAATAAAACCATGAACATTTTCATAATCTAGCTTGTATTTCTCACTTTTTAGTACCTGCTCGATAGCTGTGGCTAACTGGCTAGGGTTAAGCTGAAATGAAAGACATTTCACTGATTTTTTTTTGGTAAACTACAAATTTCAGTCAAATGTTTGCCGTACACAACAGCAATGCAAAACCAAGGCACTCTCCAAATTACTTTTCACAATCAATTGAAACCCGCTCTATTTGTTATCAAACAAACGGTAACGCGTAATTTTTCTAATCCGACTCTAACTCTTACATGATTGATGGTTGTGTAATAAACTGGTGTCATGCTTGTGGAAGGACCCGACGTCCACGTTGTGCGCGCTGAAAGAAACGAAACAAATTGTCATTTATCGCAAACAGGATCCTAGAACAGGATGCATACAGCCCCACAGTGAGTATGTCACGACGTTTTTCACAGACTATTTTTCAGACGGGTTTTAAATTACATTTCTCGCAAAAACTTCAGTTCCGGACCACATGAATGGCTATTATCAACCCCAGCGGTAATAATTAACAACTTTGCGGGAAAATCAATCTCAAAATAGCTCGGTTAGTGAAAATGTCGTGACACAAAGATGCAGAAGTTCCACGCTCCGACATAG
>BLFK01000713.1:165715-172458 GCA_014634185.1 Astreopora myriophthalma
TATATTTTGATGTATGCATGTGTACTGCGCAATTTCTCTCACAGTAACGCTAACGTTATTAACACGGTGAAAGCAAATAACTAGCGCTTTTTCTACAACCTTAAAATCTCTAGTTCTTGATAAGGCTTACCATTTAGAGATGACCAAGCGCTGTGGCACAACGGATGCGCAAGCTCTGCTCTCTAGTAAACTGACAGCTCCACACACGCCTTGCCGGTGAGTCATAAGCGGCACACGAGAGTCAGTAGCGTTAATTTTACCAAGCTGTTTAAGTGACGGATTGAGATCGTCTAAAGCACAATGAAAAACGGCAGACGAACTGAAAATTCCACAAAATTAATTCCCGCATCCTTCAATAGGGCATGGGAATTCATCTAGTTTTAGTGAAAATTTTCCCATCAGACACAAATAGACCTTTTCATGGATAATGACGCCATATTGGTTTGGGGGGGGCAAACACGGCTAAAATTACAGTGAAGTTTGGCAGTATTTTGACATCGAAAATGTATTTTAAAAGTCATTTGTACTGACGTTATTTTCTTGAAATATGAAGAACAGATTCAGGCTACAACGACCGTAAACGTATTTTGAAGATTTCATACAAATCCACGTGATCAAAATTATGTAAATTGCCGCAAAATTAGAGGGGACAAGAGCAGATTTATAATTCCAATTTATGAACGTCATACTTCCTTTACTGGCCTAATCTTCTGTTGGATGAATATAACAATAATATTACTAAAAATAGAGGCAAAAGTTGGAAATCGGCCTTTTCGTAGAGGCGTCCCAGCGGTTCAAAGTCGGCCAAAACCCCATACATTCACTGCAATTTTAGCCGCGTTTGCCCCCCAACCAAAATGGCGCCGTTAACCGTGAAAAGGTCTATTTCCTGCCAGGAATAAAAATACTTCCCACTGAAGCATCGGGTAAAGACTTCCAGTCACCAAATCTGTTAGGCCAAAAGCCCCTAAGTAAAAAAATCATCAAATACTGATTTAAAAGACTTTGAGAAAACTGAAAAACAAAAAAAGAAAAAATATATATCACGTTTGATGCCTCCTCACGGCTCCCCACGGCTGTCGATTTTTTTTATCTTGTTTCCGAGAACTAGAAATTATTACTTGCCAATTTATGGAAAAAAAGAAAAAGCTGTTCGATAAATAGCGAACTTATCTATTTGTGTAGAATAGGCATTGTATTCACTTAGCGAAAGTAAGAAATGTCTCTACTTATTCAAACAAATTACAACCCATTGAAAAGTTAGGGTCACAGAGGGCACCGCGACGGAAGTCAAAACGTGACAGCCTTCTGTTTTTGGCTTGATTGGTTTCATCTGATGCAAAGCATTCTCGTCCTCAGAGGCCGCGATTCTTTCGGTCAGCACCAAGAATAACGACCTCTGGCCGGTTCCGAACCAGGAAGTCCGCCAATCTCGTTCCCAGAGTCCGCTTTTCTTTTGGTCAGCACCAAGAACACGGACTCTGGTAGGTATATTATGTATGGGGACATATATTGTACCGATGTATATATCTCTCTTATGCTTGTCTTACTTTAGATGCTTTGATTTCTTTGCGTACTTGAGGTTCTCGACGTACTCGAGGTGCTTGACTAACTTTTAGTGCTTTGCTTACTTGAGGATCTTTGCGTACTTGAGGATCTCGACGTACTTGAGGTGCTTGACTTACTTTTAGTGCTTTGCGTACTTGAGGATCTTTGCGCACTCAAGTACGCAAAGATCCTCAAGTAAGCAAAGCACTAAAAGTAAGTCAAGCACCTCGAGTACGTGAAGCACCTCAAGTAAGTCGAGCAGCTCAAGTAAGCAAAGATCCTCAAGTAAGCAAAGTACTAAAAGGAAGTCAAGCACGTCGAGAAAGCAAAGATCCTCAAGTAAGCAGAGCAGCAAAAGTAAGTAGAGCACCTCGAGAAAGGAAAGCATCTGAAGTAAGATAAGCATACGAAAGATATATAGATCGGTACAATATATGTCCCCATACATAACGTACCTACCCGGACTCTGGCCAGTTCCAAAGCAGGAAGTCTTACAATCTTGTACCCAGAGTCCTCGGGCTCTTTGGTCAGCGGGTGGGCGCCCGGAGAGACTCTGGGATAATGGACGCCATTTTCCCACAAAATCTGGGACGGTTTCTTTAGAAGTTGTTAAGTAACAGCCAATCAAAAAATTCGTATTTTTTTCATTATCCCAGAGTCTCTCCTTGCGGCAACCCGCTGACCAAAGAGCCTGAGGACTCTGGGTACGAGATTGGAAGTCTTACGGCTCATTCCAAGCTTGCCGTTAACGTTCTTTGGAATGGTATTTTCCGGCGTTTGACAGCGGAATCAGCAGGAAAATATGCTGACCATCCTTTAAGAGCTTTAGCTGACTCCCTTGCTGATGTTACTTTGGCGGGAAGGGCCGCCATTACTACAACCAAGTGCTCCGCGATCTACGCCAGATGGAAACGCCAGATGGAAACGCCAGATGGAAACGTTGGGCGCGTGATCATGACCTGCCAGCTTTCCCCGCGTCCCCTTATCACTTCGCTAGCTCTCTATTTGCGTCATTGGATGGCGAACGCTTAAGACTGCTTCCCCCATAGAGTCCGCCGTTCATGGTATTGCTTGGCTTCACCATTTGACTGGGGAACGATCTCCTTCAGGGCACCCGTTGGTGAAGGATGTCCTTGCTTGTGCACAGCGTCTTTTGGCCCACCATACTTCCAAGAAGGAACCTATTACCGTTGCTCAATTGAACAATTAGTTAACTCTAAAGCCCTGTCTATGGCTTCTCTATATGATATTCGTTCTGTTTTAATTTGCCTGTTGGCCTTCGCAGCCTTTCTTAGATTTGATGAACCTGCGAAACTAGTTCGCTCAGATGTTGAGCTCGATAGTGAAAAGTTGCAGTTGTTCATTGAATCTAGTAAAACCGATAAATACCGGGACGGTGCATGGGTTGTGGTGGCTGTTTCAGGGAAAGTTACCTGCCCTGTTAACATGATGAATCGGTATCTCGATAAGGCTCAGCTTAGTCACGACAGTCCTCTTTTTTGCCAGTTATCTAAGACTAAATTTGGTTATAAAGGCAGAGCTAGAGGTCTTAGCTACACTAGGCTAAGAGAATTAGTATTTGAGGCCTTTAGAGGCATTGTTCCAGATTTAGCGCGTATCGGGACCCACAGTCTTAGGAGTGGCGGTGCTACTGCTGCCGCTAATGCCGGTGTTCCAGATCGTCTCTTTTTACGTCACGGCCGCTGGTCTAGTGTTTCCGCCAAAGATGGCTATGCTAAAGATTCTCTGGCTTCCCGTTTGTCTGTTTCTAAGGCTTTAGGCATTTAGGTTATTTGACCTAGTTGGTCTTGCCTGGGGGACAGTTCGATTTGCGGTACAGCTGGCCTGGGGTTTTCCTCTTAAGGGCATGCGCAAGTGGACGTACGGAGAGGTTTTTCACCCAGCTGTTGTTCCACAACCCCATTTCAGTTAGCTTTTGCTGTCTTTTGATGCCTGAACGGTTTATTTCTTTGCTTTCGTGTTTTTTTTTCCGTCAGAAGGATTTTACCTTTTTATAGTGCAATAAACGAACGCGGGTCCTGAAGCGAGCAGCACCCAAGGCAGGGTTGTAGTGTGTTTCTTTTGGGGGGAGGGGGCGGTTTGTGTACTATGATTTAGAGGAGAGGGGCCTCTGTGTACAAGGCTTAAGTTCGTAGCGTCATGGAATACGCCTCCTTATGCTGGATGAATGCTTCAGCAACAACTCTTAGCCTATTGGGCTGTATCCAGAAGAAAGAGGGTCTATTATACTCTGGTGGTCTGGCGGTTTAAGCCAATTTTGGGTGTCGGTCTACGGTTTCAGTCGTGTTTTTGTGGCGGTTTACGGTCAAGAAATTACTTCGCGGTTGCGGGAAATGATAACTTTATCACGCGATTTTCGATTTTTGTGTGTCTAGTAGCTGTTTTTCGAAAGGGTTTATAGGAGATTGTAGGCGGGTTCGGTCTTAAGGAGAAAACGAAAGCTGTTTGCAGTCTCAGAAGCCATAAAGGCGGTTTCGATCTCAAGTAGAAAAACAAAGCGGTTCGCTGTTTGAAAAGAACAAAATAAGGCGGTTTGCGGACTGTGCGACCCCCTATAATAGACCCTCAAGAAAGCGAAGAGGAAGCAATCCAATCTGAACATCTCTCCTCTTCATCATAGGCGGCAGGTTTCAGCTCCGGTGGTCCTGTACAGCATGCATACTAATTTGTGCACGGCAGACTTGAAAACCATGCTCCCTCAATCTTACCGCCTAATGAAAGCAACTCGCGTGAGCCTGTGTATGCCACAGGCCCAAATGAAGAACTCACTCAACAGGAAGAAGTTTTATCCACCGTTCTGTTAAGATCTGGAACAGCCTACCGAACAACATTGTCGGCAACACTCATGGCACTGGCCGAAGTACAATATTTTAAGAGCGGAGTGCATAAATTTTTACTCCAACGCTAATTAGTTAAATTAGCTAATTAGTTAACTCTGAGTGCCACTGATCACCGGTGTCTAGTGTTGAACTGGTATGTCTTGTTCAAGTGTATTGAGAATGATGACTGTTTTTAGTTTTAAACTTAGTTTGTTTTCTTTCGGTAAGCAGCTGTGAAACATTGATTACACCATTAGGATGTCAAATGTAGTACATTCTCGTCTATATTTGACTTTGACACTTGTACGTTGCCTTTTGGGCTATTGTTTACTTAGCGCATTATACATCTCTCTTTATAAAATAATTAGGATAGTACGCGCGCTCTCATTGGTCAATAGGTGTGTTTAGATGAGAGTATGTAAACACGGTAATTGTACGTAAGAGTATGTAAACACGGTAGAATTCTCGACAGTTATGCAAACCCTCGACTGCGTCTCGGGTTTGCATAACAGTCTCGAATTCTCTCAACCCCTCCTCGTGTTTACATGAGGCTATGTAGACATGGAAAAAGTCCTCTGTTGCTTAAATATAGGCAGTTTAGTGTGCTTCCAAAGCCAACGCATAATGTCAATACCAAAAGGATTGCAATGGATTCGCAGTCCAATCCGGCTCAGCGTATAATAAAAATTTGTTAAAATGGAGACACAATATGAACAACTTTTGATAATAAAACTGGTAAAAAATAAGACCTTTATAAAACGTTTCGGTCTCAGCCTTCATCAGTTGATACAAGGGTGGTTACAAATTAAGTTTACATAGGATTTAACAGGGGACGGCTATTCATAGAGTTATTTTTATGGAGTTACTTTTATAGAGTTAGAGTTAAGCCTCCAAAATCCTGAATTCATGATTTTGGCTAGGGTTAGCTTAAAGTTCAGTGATTAGGTCTAAACCATGATGTTACATAATCAGCATAGGCATGCTTAGGTGATCAATTCATTCTGTCACCTTGTTAGGTGTTGTCGAAGCATAGCTTAGAGTGTTGCTCATTAGTCTGCATTGTCCTAAAACCGTAATTTATGCAGAGATGCTTTTAGAACCTTCTAGATTTACATAGGTATAAAAAAGTGTGAGCTTCGCTGGATTTTTTACTCTCTTTTCTGGTTAGTGTGTGTTCAAGGAATAAAGTCATTTTGCCAACCGGAGTAGTTAACACATGATTTAAGAGTCAAGTCGGTTCATTTAATTTTGGCTTTCCAGAATCTTGAATTCAGGATTTTGGCAGTCCAAAATCTTGAATTCAGGATTTTGGCAGTCGTTAACTCTAACTCTAAGTCATAACTCTACTGAAATAACTCTATTGCTTGTCGACCTATTGTCGACCTCGATTTAACAACAATGAATGAACAATACTCTGAAAAAGTTACGCTACAAATTGAAAGAAAGATTACAACAATAGTATAACAACAAGGATAACTGTCAAACCGAAACAATACGTGTAACAATATTACTAATGAACTATACAAAGTTTAAAAGTTAGAAAATGATGAAAACTACAGTTATTTGTCTCAAGAAACCGCAGCCTGATGGAAAAAGCACTTCAAATTCATTCATAATGTATGCAGTTTTTTTAACGGAATTGCTGTCTTTGATTTACTCCAAAGGGTGAGAGAGAAAATACTTGTGCGCTCCAGTATGTCTGTGGGAATTTGATCTATGCATTGAAGAGTGAAATCAGATAGAATGTGTGGTGTTTTGTTGAAATGTATGGCGACTTCACAAGTTTTTTTGTTCGTTTTCATGGAGGATTTGTGATTCCTAAATCTAACTTTGAATTTGGTAAGGGTGTATCGAACGTATTGGAGGTTGCATCTCTTGCGATGGACTAAATAAATGACATTAGAAGAACTGCATGAAAGTCTTTGCCGAATAAAATACGTTTTTCCAATTTAGGCACTGAAAAAAGTTCTAGAGCTTACAAGAAAATTGTTACAAAGACCACGTCTGGTTTTGTTGCACTTAACGCAGCCTGGCTCTGAATCATTAGTTGTCATGTGCTTTCTTCCGTTTTTAAAGGTGCTGAAGTTATATTTCTTTGAGGTTCTTAGATCTGTGATAAGATGAAATGATGGAATTTGGAGGGAAAGGTTAAGTGTGGGGGACGATTCCAGAAGATGGAAATCTTTTTTAATCAAGCTGTTGATGGTAGACTTGGATTGTAAGTAAGAACGGAAGGACAAATTTTATTGGAAACTCTGACTTTTTGTAACAATTTTCTTGTAAGCTCTAGAACTTTTTTCAGTGCCCAAACTGGCAAAACGTATTTCATTCGGCGGGTTCTGGGAACGAAATTGT
>BLFK01000714.1:12500-16238 GCA_014634185.1 Astreopora myriophthalma
TTCCACTCACTTTGGTTGCCTTTGAATCTTCCGTCTGTATGACACTGTTCAGCGTAGCACCCAGGCTGAACGAAGACTGCAGCGAGGCGTCCAAGCCAGCCCCAACGGCAATTTTCGAGTAAAATGCTTTGGTGCTTGCGTAGTAGTCGAAGTAACTGCCTGAGTAGTGTAGCTCTGTTCTTTTAAAGCAGTCAGAAGGCAAGGTCTCGAACACGCTCGCCACGCGTTCCTGGAAGTCGCCCAGTAAATTGGTCTTTCGAAGATTGACCCCTTTTCCAAGCTCGAATGTGTCGGTGTCAATTTGCGCTCTGATTGCTCTGAATGTGGCTGACAGGCCGAGGAGTAGCAACAATTGCATAATCATCACTATGATGGCTCTAATCTGTTGTTCTCAACAACTTGGCAGCGTCACGTAACCTGTTGAGAGACAATCAGGCCTCAGATGCTTCCTGCGCCTCATAACGTTATTAGGTTTTATAAATTAATTAGGATGGTACGCGCTCTCTCATTGCTGGATAGGTGTGTTTGGATGAGAGTATGTTATGTAAACACGGTTGTGACATCACAAGAACTTTGATTGGTTTTGTGTTAACGAAAAAAATGTATATGAAATGAATCATATATTGAATTGCGGATATGAAATCAAGTGAAGCTATGATCCTCGCAGTTATGATCGGAATTTTAGCAATTGCGTTGAGAAGCCCGAAAAAATTTAGCAATTCAACGGGCTTTGAACCCGTGAGCTCGCGATGCCGGTGCGACGCTCTAACCAACTGAGCTATATATGAGGCCACTGATGTGGTTCAAACCCCGTTGAAACGTTCAAACTCCGTTGAAATCCTGAATCTTTTCAGGCTTCAATATGCAATTGCTAAAATTGTGTTCATAACTGCGAGGATCAAAGCTTTACTTGATATTATATCCGCAGTTCAATATATGATTCATTTCATATACCATTTCTTCATTCATCACGAGAAATTTGCAACTCACAAAATGCCCAGCTCCCAACATCAGTGGCTTCATAGCTTAGTTGGTTAGAGCGTGGCACCGGCATCGCGAGCTCACGGGTTCAAACCCCGTTGAAGTCCTGAATCTTTCAGGTTTCTCTACGCAATTGCTAAAATTGCGTTCATAAACGAACTGCGAGAATCATACCTTCACACAGCCTCCCGCGCAGATGTTCTTAGGGGTTCGTCGCGCGTTCCTGTGTTCTTAGATGCGCATTTTGATTGGTTGGTAAGAAATATGAGCGTGCATCAAGACAATCAATTTCAATCAAGAAGTAAATAAATAGCATTTTCCTTCATTTGTCGAATTATTTTTGAGAAATATTTCATAAAAGCAATTCGGGGAGTTGGGAGAATTCTCCCAGTGCCCCTCGTGTTTAGAGGAGACTATGTAAACACGGAAAAAGGCCTCTATTGCTTAAGGGTTCACATTCAAGCCAATCCAGTTTGAATCCATAAATCTGTCCTCGAAACTCCTCTACCTGAAATAGGTTTATGCCGCCCTGCTGTTCCATTTTGCAGTCATAATGATGCCAAAGTATGAACGACCGGAACAATTCTGTGTTTCGCACTATCTGTGCCGCTGGAGGCAATTCTATGGTTGAACCAGTTTGTACTGACTTCAGCTTATCCCGTTTTAACCTAGTAGAAAACCATTCAACCTGAGACTTGATTTTACCTGCAACACGTTTGTCTAATATGGCAAGGTAAGTAGGATTTGATGTCTTTTTTTTTTTTTCATGTTCTACACAAAGCGTCCAATTTGGTCGGGCCACATTGGTGTTCTAGTGATAAGGGAAAACGCGTGCCGCACGTGCACAAACAGTACTTGCTTAAAAGTCAGGACTACGGGACCCAACGGAATTGTCAAAGTGGCACAGATTTGGCGCTGTAATCGCCGTTTCTTAAAGACGGCTTGGACGATGAAAATTCTCAGTTCGATAACTTCGATTCCGATCATGAAAGCTTGAAATGAAAACTGAAACTTCAGTTGAAGGATTCCTCGGCGGTTCTGATTGAGGTGAGCATTGCTGACTCGTTTACTAAATCAGATCCTTCGTTTTTCTTCAGTCATTGCTGACACACAATTCTCGCTGGTGTCCTCTCACCTCGAAAACTTTAAGGCGAAGCTTTGTCGCCAACATCGTTTTATTACTGGATAAGGCATCGTTTTGACGATTTGCGAGGCGTGAGTTAAAACGTATTGCGTTTTTCCTCATTTGTCTGCTTCAGTACTTCACTGACGGAAACATTTTACCCGTGGAACAATCGAGAGGCAGTAACAAACTTAAGGCTTATAAGTATCTGATACTAGTATAACAAGATGTATGGGTCAGACTTCCCGGCCCTTAGTTCAAACAGAGTACGCAATATTCATATTAAAAAAGATACAGTCGCAGAGCAAACTGTTATACTTTCTTAAGATTTTCCCTAAATTAACTGGATCAAACCTACAGTCGGCTATTTATTTTAATTCTCTCAAAATTATGACACGATAATGCCCACACAGTATGACACGAGAACCCATACAGAATAAATCTATTTCAAATGATCTCCGTGCTATGAGGAATACAAAGACTTGCTTTCTATTAGACGCAACACACCTACTTGATATGAACTCGGGTCTGATCACAGGATTACGTCATTTGTTCTTCGCCGTAAAATGCTTTCAACCTGGCTCCAGTTGTTCGAAGGGTTGATAGCGCTATCCACTGGATAAGTCAATTGCATTTGCTAGTACTTAGCCCATGGATAGCGTTATGCCCCTTTCGAACAACTGGGGCCTGGGAGCAAGAGCATTTGCTTGAGCTAAGCGATGGTATGAAGAGACGCTTCTTTCTTTTTTTGTTTGTTTGTTTTCAACGTCAATTCCTCGTAACATATTCATGTTACGCCGTGGGTCTGTATCTACGTATACGTTCTCCTCTAAAAAGGAAGCCAGTGCGAGACTTTCAAAGAAAAACTGCTATTCTAAGCCTGAACTAAATGTTCATTACTTGTCACCAACCGTGCTGTTTCCTGGACTGCTTTCCTTGCTATTATGGCGAAACATGACTGTGAAATAACTTTCTTGTCATATAGCTTATTGTTGTTACGGACTCGTGATCTCAATGTTAGCTTGCGGGTTCATATGTAATCCGCAGAAGATTTCCATGGGTAACACCTACACCACTATCCTTTTATTCTCGCTTCTTTGTTATTTTACTGGTACTTAATTTGTCGATAGAGTTTTCTTCAAAAACCTCAATCGACTTTTAACTCGTTCTTCTTCTAAATTAAAATGACTTGTTTCTTCTCGGTGATGCATGCTAATTAATTATGCAACAACCCTTTAAATGGCTACATTTTTGGTACTTCGTGTCCCAATTCCTTGAAAGCCTTTGTGTGATAACGTAAATCGCGTCGCGGACTGAGCAGATGATTCCCCTTCCTTCCTTCCTTCCAATCTTGATTGCGTTTCTCAGTAAACACCGCTTGATCTTCTAACAAGAGAGCTATTGATAATTATGAAATAACTGGGATACGCTCTCATTGGTCAATAGGTGTGTAGGAAATATGATTGCCCAGAACGTGTATTAAGAAAATCTATTGCTATCAAGAAGTAGATAAACAAAATTTTCCTTCATTTCTCGAATTATTATTGAGAAATATTTTAGGAGAATTCTCGTGACAGTTACGCAAACCCTCGACTGCGTCTCGCGTTTGCAACACTGTCTCAAATTCCCCCAAC